>PVJH01030419.1:0-24850 GCA_004026705.1 Nesogale talazaci
GTATAATCTTGACCCCGCTTCTTCTTCCTGGCCCCGATAGGCCTTGGGTAAGCAAGGGTAGCGGTATTTCATAATGGGGCCGGCCGTGCAGTCCTCTTTGTGCAGTAGCTGTTCTGAGTGGGATTATCGTCCTGAAGGCTCGGTGGGCCAGGATGCACGTCATTCTCTCTTCTTCCCCTTTCATTTGTTCTTATGTGCTCTGGTCAGGCATATCTCACTCCCCAAGCTTCAGCTTCAGTCAGCACATTTTTTTATACTGAAAAAGCGCCCCTTGACTTATACTCGAGTGAGGGTCCCACTTACCTGTTCTCCGGTGCAGTGCGGGTGTTCTCCAGAATCTCCGGCTCATGTGCGGGCACCTGCAGCCTCTGTGGGTGGTACAATGACTGCTGGCATCACCGCTCCTCTTTTCTGCTGCAGGCCGGCAGCCTCTGTGTTGTCTGTGCCATGGTGGGCAAGAACCTGCCCGCTTCTTTGTGCCGATATCTGGAGTGCACCACATCCTTGTCAGATGAATGTCAGATGCAGTGGCTCTTCTCCAGGCCTGTGACCAAGGAAGAAGCCTCTAGAGTCTTACCGCTGCCTGGTCACGCCTCCTTGCTCCGCCCAAGCTTTGCTGAGTACAAGTACCTGTATATCTTTGGTCTTGAATAAGAAATACCGTTATGGGCTGAGCCCCGGTGGCGTAGTGGTTGTGCGCGGGACTACGGCCCACTGGGATGGAGGTTCGATTCCAGCTCCACAGAGCAAAGGCTGGACCTCCTACTCCCACCACCTGAGGGCAGTGATGCCCCCCTCCCCCCAAAAAAAAACAAAAAAAGAAATACCGTTAATTACAATACCAAGTCTGCTATTTCTTTATTTTTTTTTATTAACCCCTATCTGAACCCACCATGCACTGTGTTACTGCATGTGTTGTGTTAGCACTTCCCATACTTAAATGGTAATGCTGTGTATGCAATAACACAGTGCATATCCAATGCAACTTGTATAGCATGAGCCCTACTACAGGTTGCTCTATGCAAACAATCATGTCATCACATTTTCGAATATCATCAGGTTACATTAGGCCTCAAACTACACACTCTGTCTTGTGTACTGCAGTAAGGCAGCATAGGTGTGCAATGCATGCAGTAACACAGCGTGCATAGATATTGTTGATATCATATTGTTTTTGTTGACCCTCTTTTCCACTTACAGAGCCAGTTTACTGTTTTTCTTTGAAATAAATATTCAAAACCATTCAACCTACTGCTGCCTCAACTTATAATTTTATTGGTATCGATTTTTATTTTGAAATTTACCAGTAGCTGCTGCATTTCCCACCCTAGGCTTATACTCAAGTCAATAAGTTTTCCCAGTTTTTGTGGTAAAAATATGTGCCTCGGCTTATATACGGGTTGCCTAATATTCAAGTATATATGATAATTATATGTTGTGAAATATTTATTTCTAATTACATATAAATAAAATTTTGTCTTGAGCATGAGGCAGCATGAGGAACAGTCTTAACATAACAACAGGAAGCTACATTGCTACATTTTGTTACAGTCCATGTAAAAAGCCAACATCAGTGTGAAGGTCGAGAAAGCTTCTTTCTCACCAGATCAGCATAGGTGGAGCCACTTGGAGAAGGATAGAGGAGCAATGTCTGGGTTCCTAAGACCATTGGAACTATATATGAATGGATCATTCAACCCACAAAGGGGTTGCGATTCACAGGTTGAAAACCACTGGTATATAATCTTGGAGAGAACTCTAGTATCAACTGGTCTAATAAGTCTGGACGTTTTAAGAACTTGAGTTCTCTTCTGTATTTCTTTCTCGTTCAGGATCTAGCTACTGTGGTCCTGATGAGGATAGCTAAAGGAGCCAGACACCATCACGTTCTTCTGGTCTCGGGGAAGATCGGGCCATAGCTCAGTAGCCCAGTTTCTGCTCAGAGACTGAATGACTTCACTGTCTTCTGGTGCCTATTACTTCCAGCGAGAAAACTGATGTCAGCCTTATCTTTGTCCTTCTGTACATAGGTTCTTTGTTCTCTGTCTGCTTTAAAGGTTTTTATTAATGGTTTTGAGCAGTGAAATTTGAGTGCACTTTCATGTAGTTTTCTACATTTTTAGTTGTGCTTGGGGTTCATTGGGATTCTTGACGAACTGAATTTATAACTTCCATCACATTTGGAAACCCTTTGCCTTTTTTTCCCCCTGACAGTTCAATGCTGTTGCTGGGTACTATTAAGTCCATTCTGCTCAAAGCAAACCTACGTGCAGCCTAAGGAAACACTGTGAGCCCCCTGCCATCCTCCCAAGCACTGCCATGTCTGAGCCCAGTGTAGCAGCCAGGGTGTGAATCGTTCTCACCAAGTGTTTCCTCTTCCTCATGTACCCTCTCCTGTTTTAAATATGATGTTCTTCTCCAAGGACTGGTATCTTCTTCTCATATGTCCACAGGAAGATAGGAGATGCTGTCTTACCATCCTCACTTCTCAAAAGCATTCTGGTCATATTTTCTCCAAGACAGAATTGTTCATTCTTCTGGAAGTCTGTTGTATGTCTCATATCCTGAAAGACATCACATAGGAATAAGAATTTCTGCCTAAAGAAGAATACAGACTATGTCCAGGCCAATGTTTTCCTACATGGATTTTTTTAATTTAAAAAAATCATTTTATTGGGGATTCTTAACGCTCTTACAATAATCCATACCTCCATGGTGTCATATGTACACTTGTACATATGTTGCCATCATCCTATTCAAAACATTTTCCTTTTTTGTTTGTTTGTTTGGGTTTTTTTTTTGTTTTGGGGGGCATCACTGCCCTCTGGTGGTAAACCATTTTCTTTCTACTTGAGTCCTTTGTATCAGCTCCTGATTCTTTTTTCCCTAGCCCAGCCACCCTCCCTCCTTTGTGGAGCTGGACATCAATGATTGAAATCAGTTCACCCTTTCTTCCCCCTCACCCCATCCTTATGGTATCACTACTCCCACTATCGTTTCTGAGAGGTTTATCTTTCCTGAAGCCCGGGTGTCGAGAGCCCTTATCTGTACCAGTGTATATGCTCTGGTCTATCTAGCGGGATTTGTAAAGTAGAAATGAGGTCATAATAGTGGGGCTGGGGGAGGAAGCATTACAGAATTAGAGGAATGTTGTATGTTTTGTCGGTGCTATACCATACCAGGTTCAGGTCAATTTTATGGAATAAATATAGCAAGACTAGGTCCACTGTTTCATTCCGCCCCTTTGTTCTATTCCATTAGCCCTCATGGGAAGGTGGGTCTTTTAGAACAGCACATTGAAGAGAAAGGAAAGCAGGATCCCAAGGGTGGAGAGACTTCAAGTCTCCATCAAACTGGGACACTGCCTGGAAGGACAGCTGAAGCGACGCTTCGCTCCATTCTCAAATGTATCCATCATTGGCTACCAGTATTATTTTGTTCTTTCAAGTCATGCACAGGTCTGGCCCTGCCAGTGCAGGGTACAAACTGTAGGACAAGGTGAGTGAGGTATGATTCAAAATTCAAATACTAGAGAATCTGACATGCAGTAGACTCTGCCTATCAGTAGATTTTTCCTGAAAACATAGGATTTTCTTTTCAGTATATCTGTAATAGATGATTTATAACAGTAAAATTACATAAAGTGATGCACATCTAAGCTTATGCAATTTCATTATTTTAGGATTTTGATGAAGAAGAATGCTAAGGAAGGCACTAGAAATTCCTTTCTTCTACATCCTAAAACTGTGGTTGATCGCAAAAGGAATTTTCAGGGGAATTAAACCATAGATACTTGAACCGGATTTCATTTTCCTTCAGGGAGATGCTTCAGGCTTAAAATTTTCAGATGATCTTGAACTCTCAGGGCCTGACCATCTATGGTCATTGGATATTTGAAAGACTTTTTATCTGGGCCAAGGCAACATTCACGTGGTGAGCAGAGTTCTGTTTCCTGACATCTTAAAAGTCCTCTTTTCTCTTGTAAACTACATTTTTCCACATTAACATCTCAGTATTCTCCCTTCTCCATAAAACCCAGTCTGAAAATGTGCAAAGTAGAAAATCCATTAAACTCTTCCTAGCCACAACCCTGCAGTGCAGAGGCAGCCACGGCCAGTGAGTCTGTGTACCTGCTGTTTTCGTCTGCCTCCTTTTGGGAAAGGGGCGCTGGGGCACAGCACCTCCTGAGATGCCTTCTGATTGCTGCTCCTCCATGTTTCCTCACTCTGCCATTGACCAGCACTCAATGGCTCCATACTCATTTTTTGTTGATGGTCACCATCTCTACTTCCTGGACTACTCCCCTGCATCCTCATCGTCATCGGTAATTATCTCATCTATAAGCCACATGTCCTAGCAAGACACAGGCAGTGTGTGTCCCATAGGGTTTCACTTAGGGCCACATCATTCCCTTCCCTTCTCAAAGTAAGCCCCCCCCCCCAACACACACACACAAGTAGCAGCTTTTGTTGTTGATGGCATTGTTGGTATTGCTGTTAGGTGCCGTTGAGTTGGTTCCAGCTTACGGAAGCCCCAAGGACAGCAGTATGAAACACTGCCCAGTGTTCACCATTGTTCTAAGGTGTTGGGCTCACGGTTTGGGCCACTGTGTCCATCCATCTCAGGGAGAGCCTTCCTCTCCTTATCTGCCCATCTGCTTTATTAAGCATGCTTTATTAAAGCCTGCTTTATTAGCCAGGCACTTGTCTCTCCTGGTGACACGTTCAGAGTACTCAAGACAGAGTCTTGCCACCCTTGCTTCTAAGGAGCAATTCTCGCTGTACTTCTCCCAAGCCAAATTTGTTTGTCTCTTGGCACTCTCATGGCACCTCCAATTTTCTTTGCCCAGCACCAAAGTTCAAATGCATTGATTCTTCAATCTTCCTTATTAAATATCCAACTTTCTTTCTTTCTGTTTTTGTGTGCCATCACTGCCCTGGTCGGAGTAGGAAGGCCTGCCTTACTGCTAGAGAGCTGCTGTTGGATTTGAACCATCAACCCTGTGGGCCGCAGTCCCGCACACAACCACTATGCCACCAGGCCTGAGCTCCGAATGTCCAACTTTCATAAGCTTGTGAAGTGATTGGAAATACTGTGGCTTGGGTCAGACTCACCTTAGTGTTCAAAGTAACACCCCTGCTTTTCAACATGTCAAAGAGATCTTATAAAGTAGACTTACCCCAAAGCCATGGGTCGTCCTACTAAAGAGAAAAATAGCTTTTGATAAGCTGAAACTAAGAATTAAAAATCATCTACTAAATATTCCTTTTCTTACCAAAAGCTAAAGCAGCCCTCGTAAGCCTTTCACAGGGTTCACATGCCAACTCTCAAGTTTGAACTACTGGTTTGGGTTTGATAATGACTACTACTGTTTACTTGTTCCTTTTCACTGACCACAGGGGTCAAGCTCATGAGACAGAGAAGCCAATCCGGTCCCTCCTCACAACTTTAAAATCACTCAGTAGCCTTCAATATGTTTTTCCAAACAAATGAAATCACTGTGATCTGAAATAAATAACCTTCAAATATTTTCAGTGTGACTTCTTCAGAGCCACACGTGTTCACTGAAAAAACTGCAGAGGGTTCGCGAGCTGCAGTTTGCAGATCACTGGCCTAGCATCATCTCGAAATACTCCACCATCAACACATTCCAAAAGTGATTGCCTTGATCAGCTCCACCTGTCCCAGCCTTTACTTTTCCAGATCCTACCTATGGATTTTCAAGTCATGACTACAACCTAAACAAACAGTAGGATTTGGATAGAAAATGGACAAATCCTTTCAAAAAAGGAGCAAAGAACACATGAGTCGATGAAAAATAAGATTAGTTAGATGGAGAGAAGTTCTACCCTGAAAGTAGCTCTGTAAAGATCATAAATCCATCCAGCCAAATCCACTGCCATCAGGTTGATTCTGATTGACAGTGACCCTAGAAGACAGAAGAGACTGTCTTTTTTTTTTTTTGAGGCTGTAAATCTTAGGAAAGCAGATGACCCCCACTCCCCTTTTCTCTCTGGGAATAGACAATGCATTCAAGCAACCAACCTTCTGGTTAACTGATAGCTTTAACCACTGCACCACCAGGGCTCCAAAGAGACCACAGAGAAGTAAGTAATTGAGAACTGTTCTCAGCATTTGAACAATATTCAAACATATTACAAAACTACAATAGTAAGAATAGAATGCTATTCGTATATGAGATAGATGCAATCATGGAACACAATAGCAAATGATAATTTAGTATAAGATGAAGTTGGCTTTTCACATCTGTAGGAAAAGATTAATTATTTAAGCATTGAAATTAGGAAAATGGAATAAACATTTGGAAAAATAAGGTGATAATAATACTTCAATATTATAAAAATATAAAATTCCAGATAAATTAAAGATTTAAATGTAAAAAATTTAAATTTACAGCTACTAGAGTAAAACGTTGGAGAATGATGTTTTATAAACATTAACTATGCAGACAATGTAACTTGGGGAGCTGGGCACTAATCCACCAGGGGGAGAGTATTATTTATGTCGCCACAGAAATGGAAGCATGAGTACAAACCCCACCATGGCATGTCAAACCTTGAGAGCAACATAACATGAAGCAACTCATTAACAGAGAGGTCTACAGAGCCCAGATCAGAGCCAAACGGACACCCCCACACCCACCCCAGAAGTGGGTGCTACAGAGGACAACAATACACCTAAAGGTTGGGGGGAGGGAGAGGTTGGCATCCATGTCCATGCAGAAGCAAACAAAACAAGGAAAAAGAGAAAGTGAGGAACTAGACCCCATACTGGCACACCAAGCCCTGAGGATGCCATCCCTGCATGGAGCTGCTAAGGCACAGAGAGGACTGTAGGGCCGACAACAAGTTGAGACATGATGTCCGCTCACTGGAACTTACTGAGACAGAGGACAACACTGGGGACACAGGACAGGAAGTGAATCCAGTCAGACCACCCCACAGTGGGGCGAAACAAGAAGGGAACATAACAAATCAGCAAAGGGAGCAAAACAAAGCCACAAAATGCCTGTGGGGCCCTCAAAAATAGACTTTAGGCCAGAAGGGGAAGTTCCCAGAACCCCCCAGGACTAGTGGGAGACAGTCATAAAGGTCAGACCTTGAAATATGTATGGGTTTTCAGGCTTTATGTTTTGTTTTTTGCTAGTTTTTTTTCTTCTCTTTTTATTCAATCTTTTGTTTTCTTTTTGTTTTGCCTCTGTTATTGCAGTTTTGCCTACCTATATAAGATAGGCATGGAAAGCTCAAGGAGAAAGTATAAGGACCAACAGTTTCTGGAGGAACTTTGGGGGAGGAGGAGATGGAGCAAACAATGCCATTGACAGGGAACAACTAGGGAATTAAAGGCAGCAACCAGGAGGATGTAGAAATCAATTACTAAGAAGAAAATGGTAGGGCAGGAGGAAGACAAAAGGAGACAGGAAAGATCTAGGAAGCAAAACTATGGCTAGAAGTATAAACAAAGCTGTGTACTTGTGTAAATATGTTAATTCATAAAAATAAGTATTGGTACATATACATATATTTACATGCCAAGATTTGAGGAAGTGGACAGACTTTGGATGTCTGCTCAAGTCTTCCCTCAATGCAAGAACACTTTGTTGTAAAAACCTGGCGTTCTGTGATGCTATTCTCCCTGCATGATTGCTGAAGACAAAATGGTGCATAAGCCAATGTGAAGAAAGCTGATGGTGCCTCACTAAAAAAAGATATAGCATCCGAGGTCTTAAAGACTTGAAGTTAAACAAACTGCCATCTGATACAGAAGCAGCAAGCCCACAAGGAAGAAACACACCAGCCTGTGTGATCCTGAGATGTCGATGAAATCAGGTAACAGGTATCAGAAGACCCAAAACAGACAAATAAAAACATATTGTTGAAAATGAGAGGGGTCACAGAATAGATCTAAAATCCACCTGCAGACAATAGGACATCCCCTTACAGGAAGGGATGAATCAGCCAGGGCACAGTATAGCTCTGAAGAAGCACACATTATTCCTCTGGTTCTTTGAGGTTCACACACACATCATCATCATCATCATCATCATCATCATTATCATCATCATCATCATGATCCTGGTCCTGCCTTTCAGTTCTAATTAGATAGGAGCATGTACACTGGTACAGAGAAGAGTTCACAGCACATGGAATCCAGGTCAGATAATCCCTCAGAAACAGAAATGAGAGTAACGATACCAGGAGGGTCAAGAGAAAGTGGGGGGAGGAGGAACAAATCTCAGGGATTGTTGCACAGTCCCTTTCCCCCACCCCCCAGGGGGAGGAACAGTAGAAACATAGGTGAAGAGCAACAGTATGCTGTGTGAGCGATGAAAATAATAATAATAATAATTTATAATTTATCAAGGGGTCATGAGGGTCGGAGGGGAGACGGAAAAGAAGGGAAGCTGATACTGGGCTCAAATAGAAAGCAAATGTTTAGAAAATGATGATGGCAACATATATATAATTATTCTTGATACAATTGGTGTATAGACTGCTATAAAAGCCCCCAATAAAAATTATTTTTTTAAAAAAATCAAATATGAAAATGCAAGCATAAAAGAATCTCCCAAAGTCATGGAAATATTGGAAAATTAGTTTTTCAAAAGACAATAGGCTAGAGGGAAACATTTGAAACTCCTCTTCTGAAGGCTACTTACCCCCAAATACAAAATTTTCTCAAATCCATAAAAGTTATTTCAAACTCCAACAAAAGAGAAGATCAATATTATTAACAGATTATTAAAAATAACAGAAATGGTCCTTAAATTTATGAAAATGTATTTAATCTTGTTCATAACATGAAAAACATGTACATTACACCCACACTGCGATAAGTTACCCTCTATCAGATTAGTCAGCTATGTTAATGAGGGTTTGATGAAATAAGGGTATTTTTTCACATGAAAATGGGGACAACGATGTAAATGAATACACTCTTCTGGAAGCAGTTTCCAAGTCCCAAACCCTCATTACCTTGGATCTGGCACTCCTCTAAGAATTACTGCAAGGACTATGCCACACATGTATACAGGAAATTATGTTTTACAGATTGTTGGCAATTGCAAAATATTGAGAACAATCTAAAAGTTCACCAATAAAAAATGATTGAGTGTGCAAGGATATACACATAAGCTGCTATTTGAAGGATGGACATCAAAGGAGTGGGTTGGGGGAGAGGTCGGGCAGTGTAAGACGTGATAGAACAATAATAATGTACAAAGTATTGAGGGTTGGTGGGGAGGAGAGAGCAGGGGAAGAGGGGAAGGGATGGAAAAGCCGATACTAGGGGATCAAGGGAAAAGGTGGACGATTGGAGAACGATAATAGCAGTGGATATGTGAGGGTGCTTGCACAGTATGTTTATTTATGCATTGTGTAAAACGATGTACAAGCTCCCAATAAAATGATTTTTAAAAAATGATTGATTGATGTTTTTCTATGATAGCGTCCTACTCTGGAAGTTGTTGAGTGCCACTGAGCTGGCTTTGACTCAAGTTGACTATGTACCGAGGAACAAAAAACACCATCTGGTCCTGCTCCATCTTTACAGCTGTTCTTGTGTTCGGGTCCATGGTCGCAGTCACTGTGTCCATTCATCTCGTCATTGGCCTTCCTCCTCTCTGCTGCTCTTCCACTTTGTCAAGCAGGATGTTCTTCAGGGACTGGTCTCTCCTGATAACCTCCTGATAACCTGATAACCAAAGTACATGACACGAAGTCTCATCATCCTTGTCTCTAAGGAGCACTCTGGCTGGACTTCTAACCCAGATTTGCTTGTTCTTTTGTAAGTCCATGATGCTTTCAATATGCTTCACCAACACCAGAGTTCAAACGCATAGCTTTTACTTTTGTCTTCTTTATTCAGTGTCCAACTGTCACATGCATAGGAGGCAATCGAAAATACCCTGGCTTAGATCAGCCACATCTTAGTCCTCAGAGTTATGTCTTTGCTTTTCCATACTTGAAAGCGGTCTTGAACAGCAGATTGACCTAATGCAATAGATCCTTTGAGCTCTTGACTCTTGCATCCATTAGCAACGATTGGGGATCCACGTGAGATAAAATCCTTGACAACTTCAATCTTTTTTCCTTTTATCATGATGTTATCTACTGGCCCAATTCTGAGAATTTTGGTTTTCTTTACAAGGTTGTTTTGTGTATATCAGGTTGTTAATAAGTCTTCCTCCAATGCTGATGCCACATTCTTCTTGATCCTATAGTCCAATTATTGGCTCAGCATATAGATTGAGTAAGTATGTGAAGAGGATATAATACTGACACTTTTCCTGATTTTAAACAATTAGCATTCCCTCATTCTGTTTGTACAATTGCCTTTTGATGCACATAGTCTTTTTAAAAGAATTAAAAAGAGCTTCATGAAAGAATGTAGACTTTATTTTCCTAAGTTATATTGCTAAATGTAGAAAAGCAAAATATAAAGCAAAATAAACACCATAGTATTTTTGATAGGGAAAGTAGGATGGATAAAAATAAACTGATAAGGGGTTTCTTTGAGTTGATAATAGCATATCCAGGCTATCTTTCTTGGCTTTAACTAGGTTAAACTGGGCTTTAACTGGGTTTTTCCAAAATGTTACCAGTGGAAAACATAGAGGAAACTGTACACAGGGAGGTTTTCAGGGATTTAAAATAGTTGAGTGAGTGGGGAATATGTTCTTAAGTAATGTGAATGAGGAAGACCAGTTTTGCAGCTACATTTTTGCAGCTTCTTGTGATTTGTTAACTATTTCAAAATTGCATTCTTTAAATGGAATGCATGCATGTAAGCATGACTATATATATATACATACATATATATGTGTAGTTTTGCACAAGTTCAAGAAAGAGAGGAACTCCCTGTAGATCAAGAGAACCAAAAAAAGTGACCAAGAGCCAAACTGAGGGTCCTTAGTTTATTTGCTTGAGGGGACTTATACACTGGATGTAGGGGCATCCGGGGACAGCCAGGTGGACAGAACAGATCTGCTTGTGGGGTTGTTGTGGCAGCTCTTTTCATACTAGGTAATAAGCAACTCTGTGTAACGTGGGCTTCTGAAACTATGGACACCCTGACATTAGGGACCTGAAACTAATTAGTGGCTTGCTGACATTACGGGCACCAGATTGTTTCTTGTGATAAAGAGAAAGGAGGAATCCTGGCTGTCTTCCCAGGCTTGGATGCAGACTGGATGGCGGGGGCACAGAGATAAATCAACAGCAATAAATCCCACAACAAAAGAACACCCCCAAGGCACAGAGGAACACAGTGTGCCATACTGAGGTAAAGAATTAACCCAATTAGGAAATGGGGTCCTTTCTGGAACGATGAGCTTGAAAGGGGAGAACAGGGACAATCTTCACCCTGAGCCAGTCTCTCCTATCCGGTAGGCACACTCAGGTTCTGGCAATGGATGAGACAACTTGCCACACTGGCAGGTCCACAGGTGAAGATGTTGGGAGCTCTCCTCAGACCCATCCATTGCACTGATTCTTCACATCAGCGATCATGGTCGCCCAGCAAGCAAAAATGTTACTGGAGACAGGAGAGGTGCAAAGACCAAAAGGCACTAACATGGGTAAAACATGGCCATCAAGCAAATGACACACAGTGGCAAAGGTATCTGGAAAGTTTCACATTCTCCCTCAGGCTTATAATACCATATGGATTGTCCATGCAGGATCTCTTGGGAATGGAGGCCAATGTTCCCCCAATTCAAGGACTAAAATGCATCACAAGCTTAGGACTGAGTTCCCTTCGGCGAGCATCTCATCAGTGAGAAAAATCACTCGCAATCTTCCAGTGGGTGTTGGACGTAACTACATCACACGACACTTGTAAGCCTAGTTCTAGCCCTTTACCCCAAGGGTCCAAGCTATTGAACCAACAACAGTGGGCTTGCCATTTTTATAGAAATAAGACAACGGTCCTCCCAGCAGCTAGTTCCTGGGGGCGATGACAAAAGGAGATTGTTGGCATTTCAGGGCAGAGATAGAGGAATTTGGGTCTTTGCCGGATTCTCACAGCCTTCTGTGGCCATTGGATTCATAATTGTAGGCACTGGATCTTGTTAGCTGTTGGGACATGCTGTTGTATTGCAGGACCTCTGGCTCTCCCTTGGCACATTGTTGCAAGGAATGCATGTTGCAGTGTCTGCCTCAATGAGTGTAGCAATAATGGGATCATAGGGAAGGGGGAAAAGCTGTGCCCATGCTGTTGACCCACTCTGGTGACTCCGTCCTTGTAGACATTAGTGGCATACAGCTGAGCAAGGCCACATCTTTGCTGACTTGCATAGCTAGGCTTGCAGTAGGCCATCGGCACTGTCCACTCAGCTTAGGAGAGGATGACAATGTCCAGTCTAGGTCTCCCTAAGTGATTCATTTGCCACCAGTTACCACGCTGTCTGCACAGGGTATTTTGCCCAGTTGTCAGAGGACAGACCTGCACCTCTCTAGCAAGCAGCGGGGGCAATCCCTGCAAGTCCCTAGGATTTACTTCTTAGAAAAGAGCAGTGCACTTTCCTTGGCAACAGTCCAAAGGGTTTGCTATTCGTTCTACTCTCTTTTTAAAAAAGTTTTGTGGACATACCATACACTTCAATGGTTTGTATATATATTTTTAAGAGTTGTGCAATCATCACCCCCATGAAGTTTAGAATATTTTCTTCATTCTTATACTCATTATTGCGGTCTTATAGTCTTACTCACCCTCCTTCTCCCCAACCTTCTGCCAAATCCCTAAGAAATGAGTAACCTACTTACTCTTTCTATAGATTTATCTATCCTGGATTTCATATAAAGGAAAACATTTTTAAACAACAAAAAATAAAGAATTCCTTAATCCCCAAGAAAGCAGAAATTTATAAAAGTTAGAACAAATTTAAACTGGGTCACAAGGGGCAAAAATGATTCGGTGTTAAGCTTTAAATGACATCTGCATTAATCTACTTCCCAATGTCTGATAACAAGGCCATGTACACCCCTGGTCAACAGTCAAAGAGATTCACCAGAGGTTTAATCTACATGGGGACCCTGCATATGGATTTAGGGGTTCCGCTGTCATCCAGCAGCCTTGTACAAATCAAATTTTGACAATTTAAACTCTGACACCAGTCCCTCCTGTTAATTTGGCTTGTATTAATTACATTTCTAATTACAAGCTATTGTGCTTCTTCTGTGTGGATTTAGTTGACAGCTCACTTGGATAGCTACTTGTTTTACGACAATCCTTTAAGATCCCAAGGCTATTCTTTATGCAAGTCAGGTCCCATCAGATGTCTTTCCCTCACTTTGTTATAGTGCCCCTATCTTCAGTGATCTCTTCATGAGGACAAGTATCGAGTATATAGCCTGTCTTTTGATGAAGTGACTCTGTAACCTGTTGTCAGGGGGCTGCTGTAGAGTGCAGAGCCAGGCAAGGTCATTAGCTTGGCATTTGCTAATGAAGTGTGTGCGCCGCGAACTGGTACGTGAAATATGACAATGTCCACAACTTGTTCTTGGGCCTGGATATCTTTCCATCAATCCACCTCCGTGGGAGCTGCGGGCCCACAGGCAGGTCCTGCTCTTGCCATTATGTGAGTCTTTTGCAAATCACTCAGCTGTCCGTGCATGCAATCGTAGGGCAGCTTCATGCATCAGCACCACGCAAGCAGCCCTCAGGTTGGCTGAGAGCTCCACCGCTCTTGTCATTCTTCCACGCACCATCTGCGCCTGACTGGTCAGCTACTGCCCTCCACCGAGGAGAATTGCCTCAGGCTGAACCATCTGTGTATCAGGCTTCCCGGGCATTTGCGGCTTTCCTGGATGGGCATCTCTGTGCTTATGGATTGTCTGCTGCCTCACTGGTGTATGGCCCTGGGCAAAGGACCTGGTATAGCTTAGCACTCAGGAGAGCAGCTGCTAGGGAGCTTCTCAGCTGCAGGTATGCAGGCCTCCTTGTCAGGGTGATACTCTGTGCCAGCCTATCTTAATGCAGCCCTGTTTGGAATGATGCACCACAGCATCATCCCTAGAGCTCCTTCGATTTCCACCACCACCTGAAAACCATTGTGCACAGTATCGAGTGGTTGTTCCATGCAGCCATACCTGGCCACTGCACGCTTCCACAATTGGGACTAAAAAACCCAAGGAATGCACCAGATTCCATAACCAGAATTGACCCACAATGGTCATGAGTGGCATGCCCTCAAGCAGGCCCTTTGCGAGAATGCACTTGGGAATGGATGAGTACCCACTGGTGGGATGTATTCCCTGGGAGGAGGGGAAGTCCTTGATGATTAATTTGTCAGGTCAAGGCCTCCTGATACTCCTTTATAGGACTGCCTCTATCCCCATCAGTGGCGCTGCTAAGTGACCCTGAGACTCGTGGATCTTGCCAAGAGGGAGAGTGCACTCTACCCCAGGATCTGCTAGGGCTCCAAATGTCTGTTGTTGCTGTTGCTTTGAGACCAATGAGTGATTCCTTCTACAGGGTCCCCCAGACCCCTTCTTAGTCAAGGGCCTGGGCCACCTTGGCCCCAGCTCTAATCAAGGGCAGCTAGTAGCTCTGGGGTGAGTACCTCCCATGCCAGTGGCACACTGCGAGCAGGAGAAGCACGTGGGTCCTCCCCTTTGGCAAGTTGCTGCTTCGGGTATAAGTTGAAGGACTTTCCTATCTTTTCCTTCAGGATCCAGGCTGCTGGAAAGTCTAGCCACTGCTCTTTCCTGGTCACCTGGACTGGGTCCTTCTTGCTCTGAGGTTGATTGCTTTTCCCTGGGTTTTCCTTTAGCTCCCTGTTCAGATGTTGTGTTGCTGAAGTGTCTTAGTTTCCCCCAGATGAGCCACAGTGTGAGCAGCTCTGGCTATAGTTTGTCCCACCACTGGGGCTCAATATAGACACTACATACTCATACCACTGATTAGGGGCAGACAGAAGCATGGCTCCTTTCATGCACACTGTGAATAGCTCATCATCACACTCCCAACAGTTTGCTGCATCGATTTCATGTTTCATTCCCAATTCCCAGGTGCTACCTTGCAGCTCTTTCATAACAGAGAGAACGGAATACCCGCCTCCAGAGAACACGTTCTACAGCAAACAGCTATAATCCAGGCTAAGAGGAGCCCTGTTCTTCAATTCACTGTAGAGTATAGGTGCAAGGTGTGTGCTGAAGCCAATTTGAACATTGCCTGCCCTTACGGGCATGAAAAAAACCAACAAGAAAGAAACAAGACCACCTCTTTATTTTATATGTAGGTGGCATAATCCTATGTAAAGAAAACCCCAAAGATTCAATTAAACAATTGCTCAAACTAATTGAAAAATTCACCAGGGCAGAGGGGATAAGAGGGACCTGATATCAAGTAGTTCAAGAAGGGAGAAAATGTTTTAAGACTGATTTTTTCTATTAATAAAACCATTTTATTGAGGGTGCTTACAACTCTTATAACAATCGTTACATCAATTGTATCAGGCACATTTGTGCATATGTTGCCATCATTGTTTAATTTTTAATTTTTTAATTTTTTTAATTTTTTAAATCATTTTGTTCAGGACTCCTACATTAACCCTTGTACACTACTGCTGGGTGTGACTGAACTATGGAGTGGAACAAGAAAGTGGAACAATAAAATGGTTTGGAAAAGGAAAAGAATAAAAAGAACCATATACAGAAATCAGTTGGATTCTTGCAAAGTAGGGGTGATAATACAGAAAAAATGATGTCAAAAGAACAATGCAACTTACAATAACTACACAAAAGTTAAAATATTTAGGATTAAACCCTAACAGAAAGACAAAGACTTATAACAAAAAAAATGTACAAAATACTCCTTCATGAAACTGAAATGAGCTTAAACAAATGGAATGAGTTACCATGTTCCTGGATAGGCAGGCTAAATATTGTAAAAATGTCAATATTGCCAAAATTATTTTAAAATTCAATGCTATTCCAATTCAAATCCCATTATAATCTTTCAAATAAATGGACAAGCTAAAGACTAACTTTATATGGAAAGAAACCTAGAACTAATAAAACTCTATTAAAAATTTAACATAATGTAGAAGATTTTTCACTCCCAGACCTTAAAATCTACTGGTACAACAATAGATATGAAGGCCAATGGATTAGACAGGAAAACTCACCAAGTACCTATGGACACCTAATTTTCAATTAACACACACATACACACTAAATGAGCAAGAGACAGCCTTTTCAGCAAATGGTATTGGAAAAACTGGCTCTTCACCTGCAACAGAAGGAAACAAGACCCATACTTCACACCGGGTACAAAAACAATCTCAAGATGGATCAAGGGCATAAATATAAATCACACAACTATGAAGGCCATCAGTGAAAAAATAAAGACAAATGTAAGGACATATATGATATTAACACACTGGTACCTAATGAAAATACACTTATGCACATCCAAAAACTTCATCAGTAGACTCAAGAGAGAACCCACAGGTTGGGGAGGGAATATATATATATATATATATATATATATATATATATAGTATTAATATAATATGTATATTACATAAATACATATATTTAGTAGTAATAGTTCAGATAAAGGACTAATCACAAAAAAATCTACAGAAAACTACATCTTAACATGAAAAATATAGATAAACCAATCAAAAAATGTCCACAAGACTTGAATAGGCAAATTACCAAAGATAACATCTTGACAGCTAACAACCATACAACACAGTGGTTCTTAACCTGGGGGTTGAACAACCTTTATGCAGGGGTCACCAAAGACCATTGAAAAACACTTATTTCAGATGGTCTTAGCACAGAGGCACCGCTTCTCTATCCGTCTCCAGGCAGATCTGCCCACATGCAGATATGCCCACAAAAGAGTACCTGGTCTGATGGCGTTATGGTGCCAACCCCATCACAAATACCCCATATAAATACAGTGCATGAAGTCTTTGGATGTGCATAAATGTTGCAGCTACTCTGTTAAAAGCAGCTACTGTGTTGAAAGCAGCAGTATTGGAGGTAAGACAACACTTCATGAATTATAGTAACTGGGAAAAATGTAAAATCATGTACTGTAAACCCATCAACTACTTCAAAAAATAGATATCTGTTCCATGGGGACTTAATCTGGATGCTGATTCTATTTTTTTATTCAGCTGTGGTTAATATGAATACTGCCCACTTGTGATGATAACAGATATGTAACAAAAAACTAAAGAGAATGGTAAATCATAGGAAACTTTAATGAACTGTATTGACTGAACTAGCCATGTATCATCTTTTGTATTATTAAAATTATTGTTATATATTATTTCCATTAGTAAATCACCCCATGGCAAGGGGTCCTGTAGAGAAATACGTTAAAAAAAGAAAATAGAGTGAGGATTTTTTACAGTATGGTTTTACCTCAATAATTACAGCAGGAATTGAGAAACTGTAATGTGTTATTTGCTGGGAAGTTCTATCAGCCAAGTCTATAAAGCTGAACAAACTAAAACACCATTTTGATAGCGAGCATCTGAGCTTTGCTGACAAGGATTCCAACTATTTTTAAGCAAAGCTGATGGACTCAAAAAAGCCAGACTTGACACTGGTGACAAATACCACAGAGAAGCCAGCAACCATTGAAGCTTCATATTTGGTGGCACTCAGAATTGCTGGGGTCATGAAACCTCACACCATTGCTGAGGAGTTACTCTTGTCAGCAGCCAAAGACATTGTTGGAGTCATGATCATAGACGAATTTGCTACGAAATTGATTTCCTTATCTAATGACACTGTCTGTAAAAGAATAGATGATAACTGCTGATATTATTGATCAGACAATCCAGGAAATTAAATCTGCTCCATTTCCAATATTTAGCATCCAGCTTGAATCTACAGACATTGCAAACTATTCATAGATACTGGTTTATGAGAGGTATATTAATGATAGAAACTTTAAAGATGAGTTTATTTTTTACAAACTTCTTGAAATGACAACTACTGCACGTGATGTATTTGACACAGTTGGTTCATTTCTGAAAGAGCTTAAGGTCTCTTGGGGAAAGGTTTGTGGTGTTTCCATAGATGGTGCTCCAGCTATGCTAGGATGTCGATCAGGATTTCAAAGTCTGGTACTGAATGAGTCACTCCAAGTCATCAAAACTCACTTATGAGCAACGAAGACCCTGCCACAAGAGTTACAAGAAGTAATGAAATGCGTCATAAGTTCGGTCGATTTTGTAATGGTGAGCCCTTTAGACAGACAGCTGTTTTCACAACCATGCTTCAAGTTGGGTGCACTAAATAATGCTCTGATCTTTCACACTGAAGTGAGATGATTGTCAAAAGGGAAAGTCTTAAACATGTTTTTGAGCTTTGTGATGAACTCAAAACATTTTTTAATTGGAAAGCAAGACCGCAGTTCAAAGCACCTTTCAGCGATAAAAGAGAACTGCAGAAAACACCTTACTTCATTGCCATCTTTGCCATCTTGAATGAGTTAAATTTATCACAAGGACAAAATGCAATATGTCTCGATTTGTCTGCAAAAATCCAATCATTCCAAATAAAACTTCAGCGTTGGCTAAAAAAAATGATGATAATGAAATTTACATGTTGCCTACCTTATCTGCTTTCTTTGAGGAACATGACATTGAACCACATAAAAGGATTCGGGTGATAATCCTTTGTGTGGAACAACACTTGTACATGCTTGAAGATGAAATTTCATCATACTTTCCCAGTCTACCTGACAACCCACTTGCACTTGCCAGAAGGCCACTCACAGTCAAAGTTGAAGATGTTCCTGAGACAGCACAAGAAGAGTTCATTGAACTTATTAGCAGTGATGCAGCAATAACTGATTTCTCAACAATGCCAGTTACAAAATTCTGGCTCAAATGTTTGCATTCATATCCTGTTCTGTCTGAGACTGTGCTGTGACTTCTTCCAATACCAACAGCATATTTTGTGAAATGGGGTTTTCCACCTTGTTGGTTATCAAGTCTAAATACAGAAGGAGATTTGTTGTGGAAGATGATCTTCATTGTGCTCTTGCAAAGACTGCCCAGGGAATTTCTGAACTGGTGAGGAAGATGCTATCTCAACCTTCGCACTGATGTTGACTTTTTATGCACACTGTTGCAAAATGTGGCAATGTAGTTTATTGTTGTTATATTAAGACTGCTATCCATGCTACACCATGCTTCAAGACAAAAATTTCATTTACTTGTAATTAGAAATAAATACTTCACAATATATAATTATATATTGTTTTGTGATTAATCATTATGCATTAATTATGTCCAATTTGTAAGGAAATACATGCTGCATATCAGATATTTACCTTACAATTCATAGCAGTAGCAAAATTACAGTTATGAAGTAGCAATGAAAAAGATTTTATGCTTTTAGGTCACTGCCACATGAGGAACTGTATTAATGGGTCCATGACATTAGGAAGTTTGAGAACCACTGATAGAAATGTCACAATCATTAGCAATAATAAAATTTTGAATTAAAACATCAGATTATCACCTAATGTGTAGACTAGAGAAACAAATCCATAGACATTCATGTGTGTATAGGAAAGGGGTTTATATACAAGAGCAATTGAACGTTGAGAGAACATCCCAGTCCAGTCCAGATCAAGATCATAAGACCAATAGTAGCCCATATGTACAATACCAATCTATAAAGTCTTCTCCAGACTCACGAAGTACATGTAATGATGCTGACTGCAGGAAGATCACAAGGCAGTTGGTGTAAATTCAGTGGTGGTAGAAGCATTTCAGCGCTGAGAGGAGGAATCTTCATGTGGCTTCTCAGGGTCCAGATTTCTGGCCACGTCATGGTAGATCCATGAGGCTTCTCCTCAGAGATGTCTCACACGGAGCCAGCCTTGGCAGTCAAGTCTCTCAGGCAGCAAGTGTTGTCAGTCAAAAGTCTCCAAGGAAGTGAGAAACTGTCTCCTGCTTCCAAGAAGGAAGTGCTACATTTCCTAGAATTCTCAGAGAAGTAGGCCGTTCCCACACAGGGATCTCATTGGCTCTCTCCAGAATGACAGGCTGGTCTCCACCCCTACATTCTTCATCTTCAAATTGACACCAGATTAGGTAACTGCCACACTTCACACCAACATTCAGGAAAAAGTTGATAAAACAGAAAATAGCAAATGCTAGGGAGGACGTGGAGAGGTAGGAATGCCTTTACCTTGCTGGTGGGACTATAGAATTGTACAACCACTATGGAAATTAATATGGCTCTTCCTCACACAAATGCAAGCACAAGTATCTAATGATCCACAGACTCTCTATTAGATATATACCCTGATGAAATTAAGAATGCAACATGAACAAACACATGTACACCTGTGTTTACTGCAGCAGCCTCAACAATAGCACAAATATGTACACAAATAAACACCCCAACTATAAAGGAATGGATAAACAAACTCCGGTAAGTTCATATCATGGAATTGTATGCATCCATAAAAAACAATGACAAACTCTCTTAAAAAATCACAAGACATGGGAAAAGTAAGAACATTACGCTTAGCAAGTGAAGTCATTATTGCAAAGATAAATATTATCACTGTTATAAGGAAAAACAAACAAGAAGAAATGTGGTTGATATACCGGTAGATAGGATGATGACTACAAGGAGGGCAGGGACAGGGCTGGGAAGACTGGTGGGGGGGAGGAATGGGGGAAGGATAGTTGAACCGAATATTATTGTTGATTTCATTTCTTGAGATGGGCTTTATCATATATATATATATATATATATATATATATATATATATATATATTCCCTCCAGATTCCTAAATAGTGGGTTGAGTGACTTTTTAAAAAAAAAAAAGAGAAGTGAAATTGAAATGGATTTAAGAGTCTTTAGGTCATCTTAAATAAACCCTCTTTAAAAATACCCTCTGACCTGGTGTGCCCATGCAGAGTAGACAAGCAACCGCTGGTTGGCTCTTGTTCGCCTGGATTGGGTAGCCAGCTAGCTCTGCTCTGCTCGCCCCATGGCATGATGGCAAGACCTGGGATCTACCTCTGGTGTCTGGGGTTGATTCACTTTAATCTTAGCCGTTGTGACAGGCCTGTCCTCCAAGAGAAGAGTCTCTATTTCCTCCTACTACTGTTCCTCTCCGTCTGATTCCATAGAAAATTCTGGGCTGGGGGGCGGGGGTGGGGTAGGAGGTAACACTTGAGACCAAGGCTACCTTCGTGATCAGGTGTTGCCCTTTTACCTTCCCTGGGGTTCATGAAAGAGTGTCTCTTGCACTCTGATGTCTGGAGGCCGGTAACCAAGGACTGCCTTCCTTTGCTTCTGGTTCTAAGGGCCACTCACCTTTCAGCCACTGTACCTCCACTCATCAGCCATTCTAATGTCAGGGGTGACAGCTTACAGAGGGGCCAGGCTATGGAGGAAACCAGGGCCCTGGTATCTTTCTTAGTCTTATTATAACCCCTATCCCTTCCACAAGTGTTCACACTACTATGTTCTGTTCTCGCACACAGACGCTACTGAGCAGCCTGGGATTCCGCCCACCCCCCCCCCCCCCCCCCCCCCCCCCCCCCCCCCCCCCCCCCCCCCCCCGCCCCCCCCCCCCCCACCGCCCCACCGCCTCTCCTATGCCATCGCCGAGGCTCAGGGGGTTTTCCGTCTTTCAGTCCTCTAGTTAGCTTGCCAATTGTTTGGATTAAAGCAGTAGGTGGCAGCCAAGAGAATGGAAAAAGAAGGCAATTTGAGAGACATGGGTAGGTTTGTGAGAGGGAGTTTACAGACCAGGAAAGCAGTACTGCTTCAGGTCATCTGGACAGGAAATTATTTGCGATGAGGGCTACTGTGGTCTACCAGGCAATCAGCTCTGCATGATATGGGCTACAGAAACTACAGGCCTCGTGACCCTAACTCAAACTCACTGTAATTCCAGTCCATGCTGACTCCTAGTGACCTGTTGAGGGTGTCCGTGACCGCAAGGGTTTACCAAGTAGAAAATCGGAGTTGATGTGGATCACAGCCCAATGCTTAATCCCTGCACCACCAGGGCTCCATGACATGAAGGACCTGAAACTAGGGTTGGATTACTGATATGTGCACCAGAGTGTTCCTCGTGATAAGAGAGAAGTTAGAATCTAGATGTTTGCCCAGACTTGATCTTTGTCCTAACAACAGGACCCCTGAGGGAAGATGTGACTCAGTGAACCTAAGGTTCTCAAAACTCACTGAGTTAAACTCAAAACTCACTAAGTCAAAGCAACCCTACGGGCAGTGTGGCTCTGCTCCTGTGGGTTTCTAAGCTTTTACAGCAGCAGAAAGCCTCATCTTTCAAGGAGCAGCTGGTGGGTTCAAACTGCTGGCCTTGAGATCAGCAGCCTCGTACATAAACCGTTACACCACCCAGCTCCTGGGAAGCAGCTCCTCCCTGCCATTGAGCCAATGTTGACTCGTGGGGACCCTGAAAGACAGTAGAACGGTCCCTGTGAGTTTCTGAGATTCTAACTGCTTATGAGAGAAGACCTGGCTTTCTCCCTCCGAGCGTCTGCTGGTTTTGAACTCCTGATCTTATGGATCGCAGCCCTGAGTGTAGCCCCTAAGCCACCAGGACTCCAAGGAGGCAGTCAGTACTTAACAACAGTGTGGAGGGACAGGCAGTCAACTGAAAACATTTTCTCAGGATAGGGGAATCGAGGAGCTGGGGACCAGGAGAGGTTATTTATTTCCCTGTACACTTTTTTATTATCTATGACTCTAAAAGTTTGTTTTTAAAAATACAGCTTTTCAAAGAGGGTTTTCCGCAGTAAAATGCATGATGACCATGGAGAAGAAGTAGAATTCATAAACAAACATTTGAATGTGCCAATCCTAGTCTCTCAGAGTATAATCACCCTGCCGTGAGAATACATGGTGTCCCTGTCTAGACCTCAGGAAGAAAGTGCCTGCTTTCCCTAGCATTGTACCTTGCTCTTAAAATGGGGTGGGGTGGGGGGAGCAGGGCTTGCTGAGAGGATAGTTTTATAATAATTTTCTAAAAGGAAAGAGTACCTGGCAAAATAATAAATGGTAGGGATATTTGCTATCAATCATCAACAAGATCAAAAATAAATTCCTCTTCTTTCCAGAAATACTGATTACTTATTTTCACCTTTAATTTCTGTCACATTGTCCAAGAAGCAATAACTCCCAGCTTTCCCCTCTCTTCACACCATGTGACCATTGATAAACCTTGTTCTCTATACATTTGCCTATTTTTGGATAGATCATGTCAGTGTATTCTATGTGTAATCATTTTCCCTTTGGATCTGGTTTGCTTCAGTTAGCTTAATGTTTTTAAGGCAGGGCTTGAAACTGATTTGAACAGTTCAATCAAGGTCAGCGCTGTGAAATTGGAACAGACTTGAATTTATAAGATGTGGTTGTGCCAGAATAATAACTGAAACGGGGGGAAACTACTGGTTGAAGCTCTAGAATGGGAGGTTGGAAGGAGTTTGGTGAAGTCTCTTTGGAATCTGAGGCCGGAGATTGGATTATTGCCAGAACTAAAGAGTGCCAGAACTATGCTCACACTCAAAGTGGTACAGCCGGCCACCATAGTTTTGAGCTGGGCACACCGGAGACCAACTCTCTGATCAAGAAATTTGATTACTGTGTAACTTGCATGTTGCCCTAGGTTTTTGTAAGAGAATGGGTATGTTTGTAGCAGTGAGATGATTTGTCATTGTTTACACTCCAGGGTACCCACATTTTACGAATTTGGATCTGTTCTGGTGTCGCTTCAAGGATCATAACTAATCCAGTCCAAAACCCTCACTAAAGTTCATCCACCTCATCATTTTAGCCAAACTTCACTTCTCTTTATGATGAATGTAGATGCCACCTTTTGTTCATTCATTGGGTCACCTGTTGATGAACACTTGGGAGTGTTTCTACTTCATCTAGTTGAATTCTTGTTTTCAGGTCTCCTTAGCAGGAACTCAGGCAGAGGATGTCTGAGTCCCATGGTAATTTTTGAAGCTTAATTTTTTGAGAAACCCTCAATTGACTTGTCACCCCCATGACCCCATTTTATATATGAACCAACCATGGACCAGTGTTCTGGTTTCTACACATCCTCACCAACACTCGCTTTTTGTCTTCTTTTAGGAAGAACCACCCTCATTTGTTTTTGTGAGAGAGCATGTCCTAATAACCAAGAAATGACTACTCATACAGCCAAATAGACTGAAGAGCTAATGCTTGCCTTTTGCTTTTTTACATTTTAAAGACATGCCTAATTTAAAACCCAGGGGTCAATTGTTGGATACTTATATGGGTTCCTTGTGACACGAATCTTTGTCTACTAAGAATCCAGGTGCTGCTGGAAGTTTGGCTTTGAACTGCTAGCCTCAAAGTTGGCCGTTCAAACCCAACAGCTGCTCTGTGGGAGAAAGGTGAGGCTGTATGCCCCCATAAGTCTTTATGGGGTGTGGACCCATAAAGATTTGCAGTCTCAGAAAGCCTACATAGGGCTGCTATGAAACAGAATCAACTTTATGGCAGTGGGTTTGGGAGGAGGCCATATAATACACCAGTACAGAAGAATCTCATCCATTTAAATTCCAAAAAGTTGTGTGCAAAATGGTCTGCACAACCTATCTTCTAACCATGAAGCTTCCGACATCCTAAACCAACAGCCTAACAATCCAGCCTCTGTGACCTCAATCTATCCAATTGTAAGAGGCTCACCTGGTGAGTCATTTTTTTTATATCTTATCTCATCCTCCTCCAAATTCAATCAATGATAAAGGCTTTCTCCACAAAGGTCTCATAAAATATTATCCATGTTTTCCCTCACTTCCTTACCACTCCTTCAGTCCAG
>PVJH01030420.1:0-24836 GCA_004026705.1 Nesogale talazaci
ACATAAGCATTATCCTTTCTGCCAGGCTGAGAGCGGAGTCTCCCCACCAGAGAAAGAGTGGTGTCATGGGCACGTCAAGGTGGGTTCACCCCAGGACTTTGACCAGTTTGACTCTGTGCTGAGAACTTAGCTGTTGTAGAACCTACATTTTCACCCTATTTCCCAGTGGTTCTTATGTGCACAAGAGCTTCTGGGGAGTCTATAAGAACCACCTTGGGGATCTTATTAAAATGCAGATTCTGACTCAACCTATCTAGGGTCAGAATGCAAATTTTCAGCAGGCACAAGTCACTTCCAGGCCCTGTGTCAAGTACAGGCACATTCATATGGGCACGCATTTGATCCTGTGGGCATTTGATCACTGTGATGACATCACTGTTGGCACACAGTGACCCTGTAGGAAGGGGTGGGACGACACCTGTGAATTTCTGAGGTTGTAGCTGTTCACAGGAGCAGAAAACCCTGTCTCCTATGGAGCAGTGGGTGGTTTCAAATGGCTGGCCTTGCAGATTGCAGCCCAACTCATAACCACTATGGCGGCATCCATCCAGAGTTGACAGACAAAACACTGGGGCTCCATAGCAAATATTTCTCTTCATTTAGTCTAGGGTGGGGCCTGTCCATCTTTAAAAGATTCTGAAGCAACCACTGTTTCACTTCAGGTATGCCAGGCAATGTCACAAGCATGAGGATTCCAAGGTCAAGACAAGGGCATGGATGAGGTGAGCCAGCAAATTCACACTAATTGTGCATGACAGCTCTCAATGTAATTTCAAGGTAATTACTTGACAAGTGTGCACTTTTGTCAATCACCCAGGTATTATGTGTAGATTACCAGGCCGATTTGTTGTTTCTCAACCGACACAAATTCTTCTTGTTCTAACACATTGGGAAGAGCTTAGTCTTTCTCAATGTGGACTCCAAGTACTACCTGTCTTGGGGGGGGGGGGGTGTTAGTTGAAATTATAGATTCCTAGGTTCCTAGCCAAGTTTTCTTGGACCAGAATCTCTGCTTTCCAGTAGTTCGCAGCCTTGGTGGCACTTTAGAATCACCTGGGGAGATTTCAAAAGCCGCCCCCCTCCCCCATTGCACTGTGACCAAGTAACTGAATCTCTGAGGGTAGCATACAGACATCTTTTTGGTTTGCTTGTTTTTAAGCTCCTCGGGTGGTTCCAGTGTGCAGCCAAAGTAAAGAATCACTGAAGTCCATTGAATAGGAGTAGGTAGGCACAAGGAACTTCTGTAACAGCAGTTCTCAACCTGTGAATTGCGACCCCTTTGGGGGTCAAGCAACCTTTTCACAGAGGTCACCTGATTCATAACAAAAGCAAAATGACAGTAATGAAGTAGCAAAGAAAATAATTTTATGGTTGGGGGTCACCACAATATGAGGAACTGTTCAAAAGGGTTGAGGCATTAGGAAGGTTGAGAACCGTTGTTCTGTAAGTTTCCAGTGGGATTCCAGGGGTAGAAATGGCCAAACCTGACCTCCGAGGTGACATTGCCTAGCTGAAAGGGCAGGCAAGTGCTCTTTCTGAGTGGCTGAAGTTGTTTGCTGCAATCGTGATGATTCACGGTGAGGGTTGCTCAGCCAAGAACTGTTATGAAGAACATACTATTGTACCATAATCCTTTTATGCTTCCAGCACAACGATGCTCTTCTGGTCTGAATCCTCAGATCCTATTATTTGTTTGATTGTATGTCATGGTTGATATAATATTTCATGGGTATTGGTGCTTTAATGCTTTCTTCTTCGCAGAGCAAGACTTTCTCAGGGACAGCATCATCTCTGTCTTGCTCTACCTTTCCTCTGCTGGAGCTCTGGGGAGCCCTCCAGGGGTCTTGCCTGGGGCCTGGCTTAGGCATGCTCTCTCAGCACCAACCTGCTGTTAAAATCAATCAATTCTCCTTAATGTAGACTAAGGGGATCAGGGCTTCTGTCCCCCCAAAACAGAACTACTTCAGCCAAGCCTTATGCTAATCCCCATCTTTGCATGGCATTAGAGACAACTGCTACAAAAAGCTTTTAAATGGGAGTGGAAATCTTTGTGTCATCTGGCCTTAGTATAAAGCAGAATCTCTTAGTGAATCCAGTCAGCATGGCAAGTTCCAGAGAAGTTGGCTTGGGGCAGGTGGTCATCTTGGCAGTCTCCTGTCCATAGAAACGGCTCCCTCTCACTACCATATATACACTAATGTTAAAACAAGAGGTTTAGCCATGATAAAGCTGAAGATCAGAAAGCAACTCTTGCTTATGATTTCTACTATGGCCCTCCCCCATTTGGGGAAGTCATCCTATCTTTCCTAGAGAGACCAGATATTATCATATAAACAGAATAGTCTGTGGTATTCCTAAGAATCAAAACGGACCTGGCATTTTCCTCCTCTATTATTATTTAAAAAGCAAAAACAACAGCAACTTACACCAGCCAAATTTGACATAAGCCCATTCTTTTAGCTCTACAATGTAAACATTTTCCGGTCATTGATGTCATTCAGAATTGGGGGAAGGCTCTGGCTGGGTACCCCAGGACAATTCACCAGAACATAAAAATCTGCACTCAATTTCAAAAACTCATGGCGCCAAGTTCATGTGATCCATATGTAACTGCTTCCTCGATGCCTAAACATTCCTGATCCTTTTCCGATTTCCCTCTACTGATCACCAAAAGCAACCCAAGAAGCCCTCGTGGCACCAGGGTTAAAGTGCTCAGTTGCCAACCAGAAAGCTGGCAAGCAGCATTTGCCGGGTGTGCAGGAGGAAGGTGGACAGTCATGGACATCCTGCAGGGCACTTCACTCTGTCCTGGAGCGTTCCTATGGATCAGAAACCGCTCAGTTGTGATGGCTTTGGTTGTGAGTAGAGGCAGCCACCAAAACCAGACCACAGGAAAGGCTGAGCCCTCAAGGGCAACACACTAAGCTGCTAACTCTACGGTTCCAGCTTCACGCCCACCAGGTACTCTGAGGGAGAAAGATGAGGTTGTCGACTCTCACAGATTTACAGTCTTGAATGCTCCAAGGGACATTTCCACCCTGTCTAACCTATAGGGTTGCGAGGATTGAAATGGATGAGCTAACAGCGAGGGTCTTTTTGTTTGTTTGTTTTCTGAGGGTTTGGTTTTGTTAGGGTCTGTCTTAGCTTGAAGATTCCTCTCTCCTGGTAGAGCAGGCAGCATGGCAAACCCTTTGTGTTTCTGTCCTGTCTACATAGAAGAGCCTTCCCTATTTACTCTTCCCATGATATCTTTCTATTGGCTCACTGTCATCGAGTGGATGCCCATGGAGACCAAGCCTGTAGGACAGAGCAGAATGGCCCCTGTGGGTTTCCAAGACGGTAGCTCTTTATGGGAGTGGAAATCCTCACCTTTCTCTGGATGGTGGTTGCAAACTACTGACCTTGTGGTATCAGCCCAATGGGTGACACTGCAAGGGTTCCTTCTACCCAGTCGGATGAGTTACATAACAGTGGTCCCTGCCTCTCTTCTGCCTTGTTGTCATCGCGGATCAGGGTAACTCCCATTTTTAAATGCAGAGATGTCAGCTTAGCCCTCCTTTGATGTTTGTCATGGTCATTTCTGTCCTTTTCTTTTTGTAAGGTGAATAGATTTGGAGGAAAACTTTCCTTCTCATTGTGTTCTGCCAGGCTGATTTTATGGCCTGGACTAGGCAGAAGAAAATGATATTGCTTACTTGAAATGAGTGCTGTGTGGCCACCCACTGGCTCCGTTCCTGTAACCCTGCGAGAGAAGAGAAGGCATCCTCGGTTCAGCAGGAATTCTACCCAGAGGTGGAATTACTGAGGGTTTTCACAGGTCTTTTTGGCTCAGTAAACCATGGCCCAAACAAGAAAATTCAAAATTCCCTTTCAGCAAATTGATTCTGACTGATAGGGGCCCGAGAGGGCAGAGTAGAACTCTTTAGGGTTTTTGAGACTGTAAATTTTGAAGGGAGCAGATGGCTTCATTTTATTCCTGTGACTAGCCAGTGGCTTTGACGCTGCAACCTGTCGGGGTGAGCCTGGCACCAGTCCTGGGAGCACTGCCATTGCAGAGAATACATGATGACCTGTCTAAGTAGGCCATGTGGGAAAGTTTAAGATGGCTGGCTCTTCCCAAAGTGATTCTTTGCCCTTTTTAAAGTGAGTCAGAGTTACCTAGCTGGTTCTTAGTCACCTGTTTACAATCCCGGCATGGCTTTTCATCTCCTGGCTCACTTTGACATCCATAATGTCGTGGTACTCCGGTTGAAACATCTGATTTCACACTTGGTCCCATGTGCAGCACGGTCTTCCTTCCTCACGCAGAGCTGCAAAGACCAGAGGTGAATTGCTGACCCTCCGTTAGACAATTTGTTGGTTGGCCAAAGGACTGTGCGTTGGGTGGGGCTGCTCTGAGACATAGCAGGGATGATTCGATTTGAGTGGCACGTTTCAGCAAAGTGATTCACTCCCACCAATTGGTGGTAAAGATTTGGACTAGGGGTCTCAATGCTAAGTCAAGACTGATAGCCAAGTGGGAGGAAACAAAACAGAGAAGGGAGCAAGTAGAGCCTTTTGAGGACAAGTGTGAGCCTGGCGATGAAAACTAGATAAAAGTGGTGAAAGCCAAAGACATGGAAACACTTGAGTGGACCAATGGGTCACTCAAGCATCAGTCTTCCTGAGACTAGAAGAACTAGGGAGTGCCCAACTATCACTGCCAACTGATCTGAAAAGGATCATAGAAGGTTCTGGATAGAGTGAGAGAAAAATGTGGCACAAAACTCAATCATAAAAAAGATCAGGCTTTTTGCTCAAATAGAGGCTGGTGGAACCTGAAAGACTCTGGCACATACTCACCCTTCTGGTCTGGAAATGAACTCATTCCCATGACTCAATTTTCAGCCAAACAAGTCTAGAAGGAGAATAATAGCAATAGGGAGGTGCACTCACTTTAGTACAATCAACCCAAAGGGAACTTTTTACCCAAGAACAGAGTTCTGAGGGGTTAGGAAAAGAGGGGGAACGGAAAGAGCAAACACAGGGAGGGAGTGGAGTAAGTGATGTTACATCGTAGGGCTTGCAATCAATGAGATGAAACAAATACTTATAAACCACTGGATGGAAAATTGATCTGCTCTGTAAGTCTTCACTCAATTCACAATAAAAAGTTGTGTGCTTTTTTCCCTTGAAGTTTAGATCCAAGAAGTAGATTATGTGGGATCTGGAAAAAGAGGAAGTCTTTGCAATTTCTGACTGCCCTAGGGTTCTCTTCCTGTCTTTTTGTGGTTGTGCTGAACTTGGCTCCTGGCCCTGCAGTATGCATGAACTTAATTATTGCAGTTTCCCGGAATCCATGCCCTTCCTCATTGTGCCATTATAGCCAGGCTTCTGTTTCTTGCCAGTGGAATGGGCACACCAGGAGGCAGCTGTAGTGTTGAGTGTTTGGATAAGCCTTTTCCCAGTCAAGTCTCCCAGATGGACTGAGTGCTGCAATCACACAGCTGCTCTGTACTGTGGTCTGAGTGAAAAATACAGACTGTCAGTTAGACAGTCAAGTCAGCCTAATATACTCTTGGTTTTTTAATTTGTGGCCTGAATATTACCCTCCTGTAGCTAGGAAAGAATCCTGATTTCCCAGAAAATCCTACATCTTTTGGTCATTCCGGACCAAACTTTATCTAGCCTCATGCAAAAGCAGTCTGTTACCTAGTGTAGAATGAATTTCAACCCAGACTTCCTGCAACAGAATCACCTGAGATTTCCAAACTACTTGTGTTGTGTCCCAATTAAAGCAGAAAAGGTGTTGGGGTGCAGTCCAGGCTGCATACACTTCACATCTCCCCAAGTTATGTTAATGGGAAGCCAGGGAAAAAAAAGATTGATAACATTAGTATTCACTGACTATCTACTTTGTGCTAGGCAACTGACTTAATAGCCACTGCGTATGTGTGTGCCCATTATGTATAGGGCACTGTTTTCAGAGTTTTCTGTCTATTGTAAGGTGACCAGACATCCTGCTTTTTAACAATTTAACAATGTCCCGCAGTGTTTTAAAATTAAAATAAATATATTACAATATTATTTTTGCATTCTATGAACATTTCTGTGGCTCCATGTGGACCAAATTTTTAATCAAGAACAACCCCCCATCTCTTGGTCAATGGTGTCCCGCTTAAAATCTGGTCACGTTAGAATTGACTAATCATGGTAACAACACTCTAAGACAGTGGTTCTCAACCTGTGCGTCACAACCCCTTTGGGGGTCGAATGACCCTTTCACAGGGGTTGCCTAATTCATAACAGTAGCAAAATTACAGTTATGAAGTAGCAACAAAAATAATTTCATGGTGGGGGCGGGGCAACATGAGGAACTGTATGAAAGGGTGGCACAGAAACAGTCATGAAGCTAATACATAATGGCATTGGGCTTCACCTTGCGACAGTGTGGTTCCAGACAGATGTCATTAGCCCCTGTGTTTGACTGTCTTGGGATCCTGGCCAGAAATGTGGGTGATCCCTACTATCCTGGGGAATTGAGGGAAGGGGTTCTCCTCCAGGACGGGGGTCACCTGTGAAACTCCACAAACTCCCAGGGCTGCTCGGGGCTGGGCCACTAAAGAGCCACAAGGAGGTCAGAGGTAGCTAGTTAGGTAAGCGAGTGTTTGCTCCATAAAGCCACGCAAGGCTGAACGAGGTCGGCTTGTCTTGTAAGGCCCACCATCTGAAAACGTGGCCTCTTCATCTTGAGGACCAGGGAAGGGAGAGTGCACACATGATCCCGTGTAGGGTTTCACCACTTCTGCAGTCCTGCACCTTCTCCATTGGCTCGGCCGAGTCACACGACCCTGCCTCTCTGCAAGCGGGTGGGGAGATCTGGGCCAGCCAATGGAATACCCCTAAGCGCCGACCCTTTGCTCCAGGCCGTGGGAGGCCTTATTGTGCTGGGTTCCAGAAAACAAGCACGCAGCTTAAGGAATGTGCCTATGAAGACCCAACGGTTGAGTCGGTCTTCAAACTCAGGTGATCTCACTTAGACTCTTGCCCACTTTCCAGCTCCTTCTGGTGTGTCTGTGAGCCCTGGAGGCCACATTCTTCGCACCATCAAGCATCACTGTAGCCTTGAGGGCATTGTTTACCTAAAAGGTAAACAACACGGAAAGTAAAGTGACACTAGAATTCTGTGGCTTGTAAGTCTATAGAATTGTTCTATTTTTGTAAGGCAAGCTCATTAAATCACCAGGTGAAATAGCTAATGCATTCCTGGGACTAAAAGGAGTGTGCTTGGATGGCTAAAAATAAAGGAACGATTGCATCATGGGTTGCTAAGAGATAGAGCTACTAGAAAAAGCAGCTGCCGAGGAGCGCCGCTCGGGCACCCAATTTGACATTCACATTATTAATGGGAGCATTTTGCTGTGTCTGAAGCGCTGCCATCCCCAGTTGCTCCAGGTAGACTTGAGAGGTTGCAGGAGAGTTTTCTGTTTGGGCCTCTGTGATCAGCCTGCCACATAAACAGGAATCAGGGACTCAGCCAACTGGAAGCTCCACGACTGTCACAGGAAACTTTGCAAGGGATGGAATTTTCCCCCTTGTCTCCTAACTTTGGGTTGCTTGTTTTGACAGCAGCATCTTAAAATATTGGGTATTTTCCAAATGGCCAGCCCTACTGTTGGGAAAGAAGAACGTGACCTGGGGCGTGCAGCCCCCATCTTGTTTGCATCTTGGCGTGGAGCTGCTTTGTCTCCAACCCCCGGACGCAGACTCGCTGCTTGAGCTGGACACTGTGTGTGCGAGGGGTGGGGGGTGGGGGTCACCTTGCCCTGTAGTCTGGGAAGGGCTATGACACAATATGCCCCTCACAACCTAAATGCCGTGCTGACCATGGCAGTGGCTTAGATACTGGCAAGCCCATTCCAAACCTCCTTCTCTGACCAGACACTTCCTTCAATGCCCCCCAGAGCACCGTGGGCAAGGGCTAGCTAGGCACAAAGCATACCTAGGGTGGCATGCCGGACCAAAAAAAAACAAAGAGTGATTCAGTGTTAGCTGCCCTTGCCTTGGGTTCTGACTTATGGCCACACCAAGCACAATGGAGTGCCACATGGCCTGGTCCTGCACTGTTCAAATGAGGAGTTGTTGATCAGAGTGTTGTGATCCGCCCAGATTCATGGGTCGATGACCAGGCCTTTCTTCCGAGTTCATCTTACCATGAAAGCTCTGCTGAAACCTGACCCACATCAGAGCAACGTGCACATGTAACATTCCACTGACAGTTGAATGGTACCTGCACATGAGGTTCACTCAGTCAAACTAATTAATAATAATAATAAATAAAACATAAAACAGCCAAAGCTCAGTGGAGTAGAGCTTGACTCTAGAAACCCACTGACCCACATCATTGATCACTAACAATTAAAACAATTTTTGAAATATTTTTAAATGAGGAGCCCTGGTGATATAGTGACTCACTCGCTGAGTAACTGCTAGGTCAGCAGTTCAAAACTACCAGTTGCTCTGCAGGAATAAAAATTATTTAACGCTTTTATTGGGGGCTCTTCCATCTCTTATCACAATCTATATATTCATCCATTGTGTCAAGCACATTTGCACATATGCTGCCATCATCATTTTCAAAGCATTCTCTACCCACTTGAGCCCTTGACATCAGCTCCCCCCCCACTTTCCTCCTCCCTCCCTCATGAATCCCTGATAAGTTATAGATTATTATTTTCATATCTTACATCATACTCTGTCACTCCTTGCTCACTTTTCCATTGTTTCCCTGGGAGGAAGAATTATAGGTTGATCCTTGTGATCAATTCTCCCTTTCTCCTTCTCCTCTAATCCTCCTGATATCTCTACTCTCATTGTTGTCTCTGTGGGGTTTATCTGTCCTGGATTCCCTGTATTGCGGGTTCTTATCTGTAGCAGTGTGCATGCTGTGGTCTATCCAGATTTATGGAGGTAAAATTGAGGTCATGATAGTGAGGTGAAGGAAGCACCAAAGAGCTAGAGGAAAGTTGTATGTTTCATCGGTGCTATCCTGCACCCTGATTGGCTCATCTCTTCTCTGTGACCCCTCTGTTAGGGGACGTCCAGTTGTCCACAGATGAGCATTGGGTCTCCACTCCTTGTCCCCCTACCCCGCCAATTCACATTGTGTATCATTTTGTTCTATGTCTTAGATGCCTGATATCTGATCCCATCAACACCTCATAATTACACAGGCTGGTGTGCTTCTTCAATGTGGGCTTTGTTGCTTCTCTTTAAGCCTTTTAGACCCCAGATGCTAAACCTTTTGATACCCAGGCACTATTAGCTTTCTTCACATTTACTTATGCACCCATTTTGTCTTCAGTGATTGTGTTGGGAAGGTAAGCATTACAGAATGCCAAATTATTAGAACAAAGTGTTTTTGTGTTGAGGGACTACTTGAGTCAAGGCTAAAGTGAACAGACGTCCCACTTTTTAACAATTTAACAACATCCCATGGAATTTTAAAATTAAAATAAATATATTAAAATACTATTTTTGTGTTCTATGAAAATTTTTGTTGCTCCATATAGACCAAATTTTTAATCAAGCACCCCCCCTCCTCCCTGGTCAATGGTGTCCTGCTTAAAAATCTTGTCACGTTAGTCAAGGCCCAGTGTCCATCTGCAACCTTAATCCTTAACACATAGATATGTTAAGAGAGAACCTGAGAACTCTCTGTTGGTTCGTGTCATTGCTGCATGAGTATAAAGTTCTATTCCACTCTCATTATATATTTACATATGTACATGCCTGTATTTAGACCTCTATAAATGTCCTTTGCTCTACAAACCTCCTGATTCGTTCCTCCATTTCCTTTTACTTCCCCCTTTCCCCATGGTCATATTTGACCTCCATACAGGTTTAGTAATTCCTTACAGCTACATAGCCCTTGATTAAGCCCCACTAGGCATCCTATGTCCTTCTCTCCACTGATTTTAGTTCTCTTGTCTCGGGTGTCTGGGTTGGTCCCCCCCACCCCCTCTTCCTTTCTCCCACCTCCCTTTCTCCCATATCCCCCTGAAATCGTTGGTCCTGTTCTTTTCATCTCCAAATTATTTATTTCACCTAGCTTATCTGGATACACATGCAGATATGTGAACAAATGCAAAAACCAGGCAAAGCCAAACAAAACAACAAAGGAAGTCAAGACCAACAAAAAATGACAACAACGAAAGGAAAGCCACGGCCAAAAATGGAAAAGGCTATAGCTAGTTCAAGGTCTGTTGCCTTTACAAGTGTGTTCCAGTTGAGTCTGATGGGGTACCACACTCTCCAAAGTCTATTTTTGATATTTCCTGGAAATTTTTGTCACTTTGCTCCCCTTGCTGCTCCTCTGCCCCAGGGGGATAGGGTCAGATTCCTACATGGTGTCTCCAGTGTTGTGTCCTGCAGCAGTTTGGTGTAGTGAGGGATGCCATGTCTTGTGGTGGGGCCGGCTCTGTGGTCCTCAGTGCGGTGTCTGCTCTGAGTAGGAATATCATCCTTGGGGATTTGGAGGCCAGAATGCCCTCCCCTTCCTGTGTAGCCCATGAGCTCTAATCAGATATGCCCCTCACCCCAAGCTGTAGGCCCAGTGCTGCCCTCTGAAATACATTCTTCTGAAGGGGGTAGTGTACACATAGTTGGGATTTGGGACAAACCCGCAAATCCTGCCTTTCCTTTTGGTGAAAATACACCCACATGTACGTTCCTTTGTTATATCTCCCTTCAATAATGAAATTGGTTCCATTTTGGTCACATCTGAGCTTGTGAATTTAGAGTATCTTAATAACGACCATTTAAATAGAGTCATTTAAAAAAGAATTAAGTCTACTTAGGGTTGTGCTAATTTTTTCTTACAAGACCAGATAGTGTTTCAGATTTTGTGAGCTATGTGGTCTTTATCCCAATTACTCGCTTTGATATTGTCAAGCAAAAGCAGACAGAGACAATGCATGGCTGAATGAGCATGTCTGTGTTCTGATGCAACTGTATTTACAGTAAGTTGTGGGTGGCCTGCCAAACTCAGGTCTGCTGCTTAATCAGCATGTTTAACGAGTCCTAAGTAATTGATGAGCTGTCAAGAGAGCAATCACTGAATCTTTAGCATCAGTAGTCAGATATATTCATAAAAATTCTTTTTTCACTTGTTCCACAAATTCATTTTTGCTTTTTAGTGACTTCCAACTTTAGTCTTTACTCAAACATGTGATGGTGATGCCATAAAAATATGTCCATAATGTGGAGTCGTTTCACAGCTCTCTCTAAGATATGAAATCAGATGAAAGATGGAATGGTAACCATTAAAGCTAATAGGGTTTACAGTTTTGTTTTAAAATAGTACAGGTTCTCAAAATAGTAGCTAATTTTTTAGAGGAACAAAATATGAATGTGTCAGGTTTCTATTATCAGTTGGTTAAAAACAGATCACCTTAAGACATGATGTCTGTGTTAGTTCAGGTAGACTAGAGAAATAAATTCATAAGCCTGTAGATGTATATAAGAAAGAGTTTTATATACAAGAGCAACTGTACATTAAGAAAACATCCCAACCCAGTCCAGTTCAAGGTCATAAGTTGGATATTAGCCCAATTGGCCTGTTCCAATTTATAAAGTCCTTTTCAAACTCATGAAACACATGCAATGATGTCATATACAGGACAAAAGCAGGCCAGTGGGTATAAAGTCTTTGGATCCAGTGGCATTGTAAACAGCTCAGCGTTGGCAGGGACCCATCTGTGTCTTCTCAAGCATCTCAGCACTGCCAGGAGTTTCTACATGGCTTTTCCAGGTTCACGGGTATGGTTCCATCAAAGTAAGTCCAAGTGGCTTTTCCGAGATGTCTCACAGGGAGTCAGCCTTGTGTCTTGTCAGTGGAGTCACAATGCCTTAAATCCATTTTCATTTAACTGTAGATTGGCCCAGTGACTCTTTTGGTGTGGGCCATCCTGGGCTTGTTTGTGGTCTGTAGTCAGTTTGTAGGTCAATTGGAGATGATAGGCTTAAGATGGCTTTATTCACATGGGTACTAACTCACATGTCTCTGAATCATCTGTAAACTCACCTGGGATTGTTTATTTTGTGATTGATTCCAAGGAATCAAGAGGGCAAGTGGAAACACGTGGGCCCCTTGAGCTAGGAACTAGGACACCGTCTTTTTTGTTGCACTTTATTGGCCTAAGCTGGTACTGGAACCATCCCAGAGTCAATAAGTTGTAATCAAGAAAAGTCCAGTTCAAGATAACCCCCTGTAGGGACCTGAACCACCAACCATTTAGTTAGCCATTAAGAACTTATCCCTTTGTGCCACCCAGGTAGCCTACCTAGATTCAAGAGTTGGGGGTGGGGTGGGGTGGGGGCGGGGGAAGATTCTTCCTCTTGCTGAGAGCAGCTGCCAAGTGACATTTCAAAGGGCACAGCTTCAGGGACGTGTGGACAGCTGGGGCCATTACTACAGTCAAGCTACCAGAGTTCCTAAGAGAATGCACAGAATAAGTGCATGTTAAAGATGGAAGAGGAAACCTTATTGGCAACAGCATTCATAGAGTTGAGATGCAAACACAACCAGCAGGGTGGACGTGTATTTTTGTAGTCACCATTGACTGCGCCAAGCTGCATTTCGAATGGTTGGTTTTATTCCTGTTCACCTCTCAGGTCTGTCCAAATCCCAGCATTTTTCCTCGTGTGCCCAATTGCACTATGCCTTAGGGTAGCTCTACCTCCAGTCTTTCAAGCTGTCAGAAAAGAACTTCGAATGTTATTTTTTGATAAGAGTTTTAAACTTTTTAACAAAAGGTTGTTTTCAAGCCCCTTGAAAGAGCGAGTTCTCTTGACTCTGTTAGTTACTTCATATAACTTTGACCTGAAAATTTCCTGGACATCCCTATCCTGTGAAACCTGACACATTCATATTTTTTTCAGGATTCTTAAATATGAAGCTAGTACCCTTAGTTTTGCTTTTTGTGTATTCAAACACTCTAGCAGTAATGTCTCTTATCCATTTCCTACTCCTCTTTCTTTGTTTAAAGCATAAATTCATCATGCAGCTGGGAACAGACCCTGGGCAAAGATGCAAGGAATGGGAGCGATAGCCTCAGTTCCCATGGAGGCAGGGTTGGTCGTGCGATGTCCTCAAAATTCAGGTGTGATAGAATCGTGGTCCTATCTGGCCCTCATGAGCTTCTGTTAACGTTCTTCGGCTTCAACCTGAACTTACATGTGAACAACTGATGGTCTGTTCCATGGTCAGTCCTGGCTTGGTTTTAAGCTGCTCACATTGCACTTCTTCCTTGTGTCTTCACACATACGTCATCCTCTTCATTTCTGTCTATTCCAGTGGGAGCAGTCCATGTGTACGGTGACCATTTGTGCAGTTGAAAAAGAGGCAATTGCTATGAACAAGTTATTGGTCTCACAAAATTCTGTTAGATGACCTCCAAGACCATATTTTCCAACTAGTGTTCCCTTTTTGTTGTTTCCAACTTTTGCATTTCAATCATCAATTATTATCAATACATCTTGATTTCATGTTTGATCAATAACTGTCTGAAGATGTTAGTAGAATTCTTCAACTTGTTCATCATAGTTTTTGTGGCATAAATTTGAATTATAGTTGTATTGATTGAATTTCCTGGAAGGTGGATAGATATAATTCTGTCACAGACAGCCTTGTCATTCAAGATAGATCTTGAAATGTCCTTTCTGAAAATGAATGAAATGCTATTCCTCTTGATTGTCATTCCCAGCATAGAAAATGTCATGGTTTTTGTTTCAAAATGGCCAATAACAGTACATTTCAGCCAAGTAATGCCTTGGATCTAGATCTTTATGTGTCCTATTTCATATTTGATGACTTTCAATTTTCCTAGATTCATACTTTGTACATTCCAGGTTCTTATTAGTAGAAAATTTTGCAGGTATTTCTTCTTACCTGGAGTCATGTCCTATGAGCAAATCCCCAAACTCTGCTCCACAGCCTTTCCTTCATTCATGTCACCATAGTCGACTAAGTAGCTCCTCATCCATCACATTTTGAGGGCCTTCCACGCGCACTGTCTCCAGCAATGTCCTGCTTCCATCCCTTTGACCTTCAGTATCTCACAATGTTTCCATGTTTTACTTCCTCTGAAGTGGGCACCTGATTCCTTTGTCATAGTCTGTTCTTAAGCTAGAAGCTCTACTCAGACTTGTTCAGTTTGGGTGTCCCTGCTGCACTTTGAAATACCGGTGACTGAGTTTCCAGTATCACAGCAACACGCAAGTCATCACCACAGTGTGACCAACTGACAGATCAGTGGTGGTGAGCAAATATAGCAGGCTTAATTTTAAGTTGATCATTTTGTATGGCCTGACAATAATGTTATAAATATCCAAATGGCCCCACACCTGCGCTAGGCCATTAGAATGGAACTCTTCATCAGAGCAGGTTTAAACAGATAGGAAGAATGAGTGAGAAAGAACTCAGAGAAAGAACTGTGGTATTCAAGATAAGATCCTGGCATTACCAAACAGATGGGTGTCAGCCAAAGTCCCTGAGGAGTGTTCTGGAAGCTTTGAGCTGTTGTATCACAGGAGAAGTCCAGAAATGGCAGGAGAAGGACTAGAATGTTGTTGTTGTTGTTGTTGGTTGTTGTTAGGTTGCATGGAGTCCGTTCCAACCCCGTGTACAACAAAGCAAATCACTGCTCCATCCTATGTCATCCTCACAACTGTTCCTAGGTTTGACCGATTGTTGGGCCACTATGTCAAACCATCTCACTGTGGGCCTTCCTCTTGTGACCTATCCCACTACTTGACCAAGCACGATGCCCATCTCCAGGGACTGGTCTCTCCTGACAACGTGTCCAAAGAACATGAGACAGAGTCTTGCCATCCTTGCCTCTCAGAGCACTCTGGTCATTCTTCTTCCAAGAGAGATTTGTTTGACCTTTTCTAAGGTATTTTCAATATTCTTCACCAGCACCACAATTCAAATATCTCCATCCTTTTTTTAATTAAATACTTTTATTGGGGGCTCTTACATCTCTTATCACAATCCATACAATCAACCATTGTATCAAGCACATTTGTACATAGGCTGCCATCATCATTTTCTTTCTTTTTTTTTTTTTGTGGGCATCACTGCCACTGGTGGTCATGGGCGCTACCCAGCCGCCACTGGATTTGAACCGCCAAGCCTGCGGGCTGCAGTTCCACACTCAACCATTTACGCCACCAGGGCTCAGCCCTACCATCATCATTTTCACAGCATTTTCTTTCTACTTGAGCCCTTGATATCAGCTCCTCATTTCCCTCAATTCTTTTGTTTGTTTGGTTGTTTGTTTTTTGGGCATCACTGCCTCTGGTGGTCATGGGTGCTACCCAGTTCTGCTCCTGAGAGCCACTGCTGGATTTGAACTGCCAAGCCCGCGGGCTGCAGTCTCCCACTCAACAACCTGCGCCACCGGAGCTCAGCCCTTCCCTCAATTCTTCTGTGGGCTTCCTTATTCAATGGATAAGGGCTAGAATCGCATTTATCAAAATGTTGGCAAAATGTATATTGTTGAGGTTATTAAGATTCTAAATTTTCTTTTTGTGCATAATTCGTTTTATCCCAATTATAAGGTTGACCTGAATTCTCTAGATCAGATTTCTCTCCAACATTTGGAAAAGACTGTACATTTCAAAGTGATGAGAGTACAGAGAAAGTACCTCACATGACAGAAGGAATGTTAGACTGAGTGAATAGGGAGCTTAGATGATACTGCAAATGAAAAACCTCTCTGCTGGATGGCATTTATATTTCCAGAGAGACATGCCTACTTGAAAGAAGCATTTTTATCTGTGAAGTCAATTTAGATGATATATATAATATATATATATATATATACACACACATAAAATGGACTCTAGTTTACTTGTAGACCATTAAGATAGAGACCTTTGCCAGAGCTAACTGAACTTAATTCAGTGTAAGTCTCCAGCCATTGCTTATTGAATTCTGGTATAAGGGAAGTATCAGCATGAGTAAGACTTGATCCCTGTCCTCAAGATGCTCAAAGCCAAGTGAATGAGACAGGTGCCAAAAGAGGGGTCCTCGAGCTGTCTGCGGCAAGTGTTCTGGTCCTGTGAACTCTTGCCATCCTGGTCTAATCCCGTTGACCCCAGAGATGGAGTATTACAGATAGTCCTTCAGCTGGCAGGCAACCTCACCCTGTGGTCATTCATTAAGGCTCACTGCCAATGTAGACATAGATCAAATTTCAATTATCTTCTCCACCTCTGATTTCACGCCGGTGCACTGTCTGGTAATCATTGGATTGCTAATTGGAACATCCATGCATCAAACCCACCAGCCACCCTCGGGAGATGATAAGGCTGTTTGCTCCTGTGAAGACTTCGAGCCGCGGGAACCGTATAGAGGGCCTTGATGAGTCAGACTTGACTTGACGGCAGTGGCTTTGGTTTGGGGCTTTACCCTGGATTCTAAAGCTCTGACCCCACACCCTAGTTTTCCCATGGGAACTTTAGCCCCTGCATACGCTGGAACACTTTGCCCTCTTCAGACCATCCAGACTGCTGACTTGGTTCTCAACAGATTTCAGTCTCATAAGTATGACACGACGCTACTAATAAAATGAGCAGTGGATTGAAAATGCCTGCGTGCTCTGTTTCCTTCTCCTGGTGGCCCCCAACCTCTGCTATATAATCCACCTTTATCCAGACTTTGAATAGTCTCTCAGAACAGAGGCACAGAGTATGGTGGGAGGAGGGGAGAGGAAATGGATTTCCCTCCGGGAAGACGTTCTGAGGGGATTGCATTGAAGCTACGCCCAGAGAGGTGAGATGATTTCTGAAGGTGAAGGAGATGCCTTCTGGTGGCAGGATCTCTGGAGGGTAGCATTCCAGAGACGGGAAAGAGATGTGAGCTGGGGTGGGGCCTTTGGAATCTGCAGTGGGAAGGGAATTGCTTCTTGAGAAGTGTGACTCCCAGGGTAGGAAGAAATGGGAAAGAGGATTCGCAGCTCTTCTGCACAGGGCTGTGGAGGACATAGGAACCACTCACTGTCCTCAAGTCAGGGAATGGGGCCCAAGCAGTTTTCCGTTACTGCTTTTCACCCGAGGCGCCTCTGTTGGATTTAGACTTCCCTCAGCCCTTTCAGGGAGCAGCTGAGCTCCCTGCTGGTTTGCACCACCTGGGGACTCTCAATGTCTCAGGCTGCCATCCTCCAACTGTGGCCCATGGGCCACATGTGACCCGCAGAGGACATTTATCCAGCCACTGGGTGTTTTTACCTCTGCTGCCTGTCCTGCTTAGCAGCCAAATCATCCCGGCCTGCAGTGAATTTGATCATAGTTTGTTTGTTTTCTTAAACTATAGTCCGGCCCTCCAGCAGGCTGAGGAACAGTGAACTGGCCCCCTGTTTAAAAAGTTTGAGGATCCCTGGCCTAAGGAGTAGTGTGTGTGTGTGTGTGTGTGTGTGTGTGTGTGTGTGTGTGTGTGTTGTACATAGGAGCTGGCTGCAAACTAAGATTGAAGGAGAAGCCTCCGTGGTGTTTCAAGTATTGAAAGCCAGTACGAAATCCCTCTCTGCGGACCTCTCCATGCAGTCATTATTCTTAGATCCTCTCCATGAGCCCAATTGCTTGGGAGGAGGCCTGGGAGTCGAGAGCCATGTAACAGAACTTTCTATCAGGCCCCGAAGGTGCTTCCAGAGTCGCCAGTTATTTCTTCTGCTGTGTAAAGACATATTTGCTGAGCATAAGCAGATCCATGGGAGTATACTACCTAGCCTCATGATATCAAAATGTCCCCACCCTGCAAAAATAAAAATCCCTCCATCCTCAATGTAAATGCACAAACCTGGGAGCCCGCCTTGAGCAGTGGGACATGCTGTGAATAGTGCCTTCCCTCTCATCCCATGACCATCCTCTTCCTAGTGCGGTTGCGAAGCCCAGGAAGCCAGGCTCAGCTCCCAAGGAGGCAAGTGGGTTAGTCTGTCTCAGGGAAGAAACATATTAGTGAAATAATCCTCTCAGAATCGTTCTGGAAATTGCCTTTGTTGATCCACGATGGAAAACCCCTCAAATGCTTTCGATGAATCCAGCGGAATCAAATCCTGGGAAATTATCAGAGTTTACCAAAGGTCAGAGCTGAGCCTTCAAAGCATTAACTGGTTCTTGTGACAGGGGAAGCTGAACGTCCAGAAGCGCACTCAGTCACAGTCTCCATCCCCACGCCGTCAGGGCGAGCCTCTCTGTGAGAGCGTGCCTCTCTCTAACCTGGAATACTCCATTACTGTCCATTTTTCACGGGCAGTGGGAAGTGGGCCGTGGGCGCTGCCAGACATGTGATTTTGAAAACAGGCTCCAGCAGAGAAAGAAATCGAAGGGTGGTTTGGTTTGGTTTTTGCACTCGGAGCTCAGAGTGTCTCTGTCTGTTGTCATTAGGAAAGTTGAGAAACCTTGGCTTTTTCTGGCTACAGGGTACATGGGGAAGGCAAGGACATCAGAGATGCATGTGGGGGCTTGGGACCAGGGGTGGCTTGGTGGCTACACATTGTGCTGCTGTGAGGTCAGCGGTTCGGAGCCCACAGCTGCTCTGTGGGAGAAACACAGACCTTTCAACTTCCATGAAGAGTTGCAGCCGTGGAAACCTAGGGAGGCAGGTCTACCCTGTCCCAAACAAGTTGGTGCCTGCCAGTTGGAATTGACACGATGGCAGTGAGTGTGGGACCTTCTTCTGGCAAAGGGAGCCTGCAGAAGGCTTACTCTCTCCCCCTTTATCCACCTGCCTCGTTGCTTGCTGCGTCTCTGTTCTCTGAAGAAGGGAGGAAGGAGAAAGAGAGCGCGTGCCTGCTTATTCTCTCCAGTTCCCTGCACTCCCTTTGCCACAGGGATGGCCGTGTGATAGGACTCTCATGCCCTCTGGCCCAGAGCTGCATAAACCTTCGAGGGGGGATAGAGACTCTGGGCAGCTAGCTCCGTGGGCTTGGCCTCACGTGACAGGGCCCCCTGATCTACCAAAGACGGCTTTCCCCAGGCCTGCCTCCCAATACGGCGAGGGGCAGCTCTCTGGGAGGGGGCAGCTGAGAGCGCCAGAGAAGCGGGGCAGAGCGTCTGAGAAGGCAGGCACAGAGAGGAGGCCTGCACTTCCGGCCAGACGAGCTTGGCCCTGTTAGGCAGAGCAGAGGACTGTTGGTGATGGTTCTTTTGGTTGAATGAGTCTGGGGTATTTCATCTCATCTCATGGAGCAGTTAGACAAGGTGTGTCATTCAAGGCCAGAGAGCCAGGAGATGATTTTCAAAGCATTGCTCAACGTCCCAGCTTGTGATAACAGAGCAACCTCAACTCATTTATGCTCAGGGTTCCCAGAGGGTCCCAGTTAGCCCAGAAAACTGGTCTTAGCATGAGTAGACTTAGCACAAGTAGCACATTCCAGAATGTGCTGTGTGGGTCGATTTTCATTGAGCATTGACTGAGTGACGGGTCCTGCTCCGGGCCTACCAGGAGAAGAACATACAGTCTGCTTTCCAGGCCCTCGCTGTGCTAGCCTCGCTGATTCTCACCAACTCAGGTGCAAAACTTACTCCTGGGTCCCAGCATCTACCCCATGAGTGGACCTCATGGCCTCTACGTCCTCACTCCGTGTCATATTCTCAAGGAGGTTGAACCTGAGCACCTTAAAAAATATTGCAGCACCTTGTCCTTTGACCCCATGCTTTTATTTTCATTCGTGGGTTTCTATTCATGCATCTTCTGAGATACCATTTGTTTCATAATTGTGACCCACTCTTGCTTTCATCTCCCGGTGCAGGGGTGTGGGGGTTGGTCACAGGTAGATGTCTAGGACCTGAGGCATGGACAAGGGTCAATGTTCGCTAGGAAAATGGATATATCCTGGGATGCCTTGAGTCCCCTGGGGTGGGCTGGCAGCCAGGCTGGCTGTCCCTCAGTTTAGAGTTTCAAAGAATGTCAGTCACCCATTAGATGCTAATACAGTTATTTTCAATTACCATCCTATGGGCCCCTGACTCACAGTGACTTATGCATGACCAGAATAAAACACCGTTTATCTCCACGATGATGCTGACCCCTGTGAGCAGTAAGCTTTTCATGGACTCATTGTCAGAAGGAGATCGCCAGGCCCTTCTTCCTGGTCCATCGTAGTCCAGAAGCTCCACGGAGACCTTTTCAGTCCTGTAACACTATATAAGCCCCCACTGACAGGTAGGGTGTTGGTTGTGGCGAGGTACTTTGGTTGGGAATGGGATCCAGGATCCATGTGGAAGGGGAGGGGGGCATTCTTCCTCAGAGTCACCATCTCTCCCATCCACCCAGGGACTGGGCGGGGAATCTTGTAACACTGCTCATTTCCAGGGTGGGACCCATGTTTCTTGATGTGTCTTATCTCCGATCACAATGCCTGGAATTTTACAGGTGCTCAATGAATGTTGATGAAGATGAAACTTCAACTTTCGTCAGCAAAGGAGTTGAACCCTCCTTTCCCAAACAAGGACAGAATCCTGCTGCATGCACATGATTTTTTCACACCCTGGCCCTGGCCCACCCAGCTGTGCATCTCTGAACATAGCCATGTGTGGCGATAGCCTCATGGGGGATGGGTGAGGGGAGACACGTGCATGTGTCCTAGGGGCTGGTTCCATTTCTTGGCACCAGTGTGAGCTCACCGTGGCTATCACTCACGTGTTCCTGACACTCTTGCCCAATCCTCCTTGTCTCTGTCTGTCATCTCTGAGTCAACCTGGCCCACACACTCCCCTCCTCGCTGACTGGGTCCCAGATTCCCTACTGAGGCACCATTTGCCTCCCTCAGCAACTCCCTAAGTTTTCCGAGGTCAGCAAAGAGAGGAGGTCAAAAGAGGGCAGAAGGACCAAGAGATCCCGGAACAAATTCAAGTGGGTCTGCAGGCCTCAGGTGGATCGGGTGTCCTGACTTTGGTGTGTCCTTGATGGTGCGGTACAGTAGCAGGAATGCTTCTCGGGCTACTGGTATTGCCCATGTTCCCTCTAGCCCAGGGCTTCCAGAGCGCATGCAGAAAGCCATGCTGCCACCCAGAGAGAGACTCTTTGTCAAGCTAGAGCTTGTGCCTAGGGAAGAAGCCCTTCTGCGGAGGGAGCCAGACTTTGCCTTGCTTCTGTGGCCCACCTGGGGCCTGAGGAGCATCTCCTGTTAGAGGACCCCTTATTCCACTGTTCTCACCAGGAAAGGAAGGCCCAAAGCCCCGGAGAGCATGATTTCTGGCTGCTCCTACTTCTCCAGGGACATTTCTTAACCATTGCAGCAGGATCATATGGGATGAGCCGGAGTTTTAGAGAAGGGGAGAGGGTATCCCAAGTCCGTGCCCGTGAGAGGACATACTTGTGGTGCCCAGAATCTTTGCCCAGAATCTTGGCTGTGGCCATCCGTGGCCATTATGAGCTCTGGAGGAGAAATGGCTTTCTCTGGGTCCACTCCCAACAAGTCACCGTGATTCTTTGTGAGGATGAGGAGAGCAAGGTCATGGAGGGGCGAGGGCAGTGCCAGGGTACTCGGTCTGTCCTTCCCCCAGCTTGTTGCCGAGTCTCGTCCCTCTGCCCTACAGCTGCCTGCCACCTTCCCTCACATGTGCTTTCTCTCTGCCCAGCAAAATCAAATAGCAAGTGATCCCAGACTCTTGTTGGGGTCTCGGCAGAATCACATGATGTTGTCATCCCTGTCAGGTTCTGGGTCATCATCAAACAGGAGGGGCATCAACTTCCCACCATTCCATCGGATGCGGCACTTAGGTTGATCAGATCCCGGCGCAGGCATTTTCTTCCATCTCTGTTCTCAGAACAGGCCACCAAACCAGGAAACGAGAGGGAAAGGGTGTCCGCTCGCTCTGGCTGGTTCCCTGCACGTCCACTTGCAGTCGCTGGGCCCCACGTGAGGCAGATCTCTGGCCCTATGGTTAGGGCCTCTGAGAGGTGGCAGAGACTCAGAAACTGTGACCCTACAGGAGCAGACACACCTGGCTGGGAGGAAGTACAGCCAGAACGGGTCTTAGAAGAGGGGCTTAGGTGGAAAGAAAATGTTTGGAGAATGATGATGGCAACAGGTATACACATGTGCTTTGCATACAATGGCAATATGTATGGATTGTGATGGGAGCAGTCTGAGTTCCCAATAAAATCATTTTAAAAAATGAGGATGGCGGCACTTCATCTCATATCCTTTGGACCTTTTACCAAGATGTTTCCAGTTCCTGGAAAAGGACACCTGTTTGGTCAAGCAGAGGGTCGGCAGTGACGAGGAAGAGCCTCCAGGAGAGGTATTGGCTCCGTGGCTGCAGGGATGGGCTCAAACATCGCCACAATTGTGCTGCTGGTGCCCGGCTGGGTATTGCGTAGGTCGTTGTGCCTGCATACGGTCATGAGGAGTCAGAACTGACTTGACAGCCCCTCACAACGGCATGATCACAACAGCGGAGTGCCCACCCCCTCCAGAAGACCCTGCTGTGAGTTGCACGTGTCTGTGCTGTCCAGGAAGTCAACAGAGCAGTGCTTGGTATGTGTTGCCTCCATCGGTCTCCCGGGCACTTCCCAGTCCTTGGTGTGGCCCCTCTGGACTGTCTGAGGACCCCACGATTGGGAGAAATCACAGCCAAATACTTCTCTGCATTGTTGTCCTGAACCCTTGGCCTTCAGGCACGATCGAGAGTGCTTTCTATTTGTTTGCAGCTAGCTCTTTATGAAAGGCTTGGCCTCTCGCTGCGCAGTGCTCAGCCACATCATCTGCTAAGAAATGTATGCTCTGGGCACTCCAGAGAGAGAACCTTCCTTTATCGCAAACATTTCTCTCTTTTTAAAGCATATTGAAAATGCCGAAACCGACTGGATGATATTTATAGTCTCCTTTCTGAATTGCCCAGCTTGTATTGCGGGGAGTGCCTAGCATCGCCTTAGGAGGATTAGGGAGACTATGTTATATTTCATTTGTTTGCTTCTCCTTTGATGGATGCCCCAGGACACCGGCATCCTGGGGAATTGATGTCCTGGAGGAGAGACACTGAAAGGGGAGTGAAATGCCAGTGAATTCCATTTTGCCATTTACTGACATCCTGGCTGGGCTCAGTCTTTCCCCCCAGGGATCTTGACAGGGGAGCACATTGGATGGGAAATATAGATCATGGGGGCCTTACAGCCCAGCAAAGGTGATGGAGGGTCCTGGCCTTGGGAACAGAAGATGTCAATCTGAGAGCTGACACAGCTGGAGAGGTTCTGTTCTTCCTCTGGTGCCTGTGCTCTGCGAAGTCTGCAAAGAGGGGGTTAATCTACTGGACCTGGTGTATTGCTCACCCAAGACTTGGGTTCAGGTTCTGGATTCACCAGTGGTCAAGGTGTGGGGGGTGGGGGGGCTCTCTAGTTTGCAACTTCCTTGGCTTGTAAAATGGTAGGGGCCACACTCACTTCCTGGAAACACTTAGAGAACTTTGAAGTGACATTTGAATGCAAGGTGTTGTTATTTTGGTCACCCAGGCTTTATTTCCAATATACTTCTAGGAAGTTTTCTTCCCTGCTTTACACAGAGGGTTAGGCCCTTACCAAGAACCTATCATTTCCTAAGTCTATTGCTTTGGGTCATATTTTTCTTCAAACTCCCCCTTCCCCTTGTCCATGAGAGGGCTGCCCTTGGATGAGCCCTGGGAAAACTCCCTCCTTGGTTCACTATTTGAGAGAGAAATACCTAGCCTGACAACTGGTTTCCCCGAGGGAAGTTGAAGGACTTTCCAATGGTAAGAACCCAGGTTTGCTTCCCAATCGTGCCTTCCTAGTAAAGCCCAGCCGTGGCCACCCTCTGGAAGAATCAAGAACAAGCCTACTGCATTGAAGGTCTAGAACCCTATAGGATATTTTAAGAGAACTCTCACCCAAAGATACCCTTCATGGATTAAATAATGTCAAGTAAAGTAATTGTGCCCTTTATTATTGCTTACGCTGGGAAACTAGCCATTCCATTCCACCCTGAATGTTGGCGCCCTTATGAAATGGAAGCTTTCTCATTTCATCACTTAGTCAAATTGGCTAAGTGATAAGGAGTTTCGCCAGTCCCTGCCCTGGGATGCATAGGTGTTGCTGGAGGAAGGAGGTAGCTAATAGGAGCGAGGAGCTTCCTTGCGAGGGCGGGACGCCCCAGAGGAAAGCCAGGCTGGAAGGGCACATCAGCCCTGGTCATCACAGATCTTGATGTGATCAGATCTGGCAAGAACTTGAAGTGCCAGTCACAGTACGCTTAGAACACAGAGCCCTATGTTTAGAATTGGAAGGCTCTTTTGAGATCATCTTTACAAACGCTTGCTACTCAAAAGCGTCATCTGGAAGCCAGCTGTTTCAGCACCACGAGGGAGCTTGTGATGACGGCAGACTCCGCATTTAACGAAGTCCCCTGGTGATTGGAAGGCAGGCTGCCAGGTCATCGGCCAGGTCAAACCAACTCCCACTGTTCTACAGGTGATGACTTGACCCCAGGTGGTGTGGTCTAGAGCTTGCAGAAGGCCCCTGGCGCAGGTGGAACCAGCACACCTCTCTCTGCATCTGATTCTTAGCTCTGTCTTCCTTGAGTAGTGGTGAATGATGGTTGTGACCCTAAAAATGAAAGTGGGTGCTCTCAGTGAACTGTACACCCATCCCACCAGCAATTCAGATTCAGAGAAGAGTTCTACTTCATTTTCTACTACATATGTGTAGTTCTCACCAAAGTACCAAATTCTCCTGGTGACACTTCACGCTGATGACAGGTGGGGAACGTGGATGTCTTGAAAACAAAAACTGAGAATGGCAGCAGAGAGGAGCGTTCCTCTGCAGATTGCTTTGC
>PVJH01030421.1:0-24830 GCA_004026705.1 Nesogale talazaci
CCCCCACACCCGCCCTGGGTAATGAATAATTAGAACAGGCGTCTTATCTCCATAAGACTGGAGCATTCGCAAGCTTCCTCAGCAAAATAGGGACGGAGAGCTGGTGGTGAGCTGGACTCTGGACAGGTGCCTTGACAATGAGGATTCATATTCTGCAAACCTCAAGGATCCCACATACCAGGTAGCCAGCCCACTGTAGAGTCAGGGGCAACCAGGAAAACAGAAGCCACATCAGGTGTTTGTAACAGAGGCGGGGGCGTGAGATAGGGTGCCTGTTGTGATGGTGAGAGAGATAGAGGAGCCGGAAGTGGAGAGAGCGGGGTTCAGTGAGATGGGAGCGGGGCAAGAAGGCACTGCCCCCAAGGCTGGAGAAGACAGGGAAAAGGCGGTGCAGCTGGGAGCTGCCGTCAGGCCTGGCAGTGGGAGCTGGGGCTGTGGGGCAGACACCACAGAGAGGAGTGGGAGAGTGCCCTGGTGTCTTCCTCTCCCCTGACTGACCTAAAGTCTGTCAGAGAACAGAGCACCAACCCTAGCACAGAGAGGCTAGGGCAGCACACCTATGATGCACAGCATTGCCCAAGGTCAGGGGACGTCAAAGGAAACCCTAATGCACTGCCCGTCAGGTGACCGTCACTCACAGTGATCCCAGAGGACAGGGTAGTGCTGCACCACTGAGTTTCTAAGCCTGAAGCTCCATTTTCTTCTGGACGGAACAGATGGAAAATTTAATTTTGTTTGCTTATTTATTTATTTATTTATTTATTTGCCTTCACTCTTCACAGGAGTAGAAAGGTCTGTCTTTCTCCCAAAGTTAGAGGAGATGGATGGTCATAGCAAACAAACACCAACTGTTTGTTGACCATTCATCTTGGGACATCTTATTTCAGGGGGCTGGTTACACATTGGGCTGGGATCCACAAGGTCCGCAGTTCAAAGCCCCCAGCTGCCACTCTGGAGAGAGGTGAGGCTTTCTATTCCTGTAAAGAGTTGCAGTGTTAGAAACTCACAAGGGCAGGGCTCCGGTGTTGTTTAGGGGGGCTGTGGGCGGGAACAGACTTGCTGGCTGGGACTGCAGATGATTATAGACCCTCGGTTCTCCACCTTGCTCACGCTGCAACCCTTTCACCCAGTGCCTCAGGGGGTGGGGACCCCCCACCATAACATTAAGGTCATTGCTACTTCATCACTGTCACATTGCTCCTGTTATGAATCGTCATGTAAACATCTGATATGTAGGATGCATTTTCATGGTTATCAATGGAATGTAATTCAGCCATAGTGATTCATCACAAAAACAATAGGCAATTCTATATTGTGAACTATTTATTTCTAATGACGAATCAATGACATTTTGCCTTGAAGCAGGGTGTTGTATGGGTCACAGTCTTCATGCCAGGTACTCGTCTGTGGGCGTATCAGCATGTGAGAAGAGCCTCCTGGAGACGGATAGAGGAGTGGTGTCTCAGTCCCAAAGACCACTGGAAATATGTGTCTTCCGATGGTCTTAGGCGACACCCATGAAAGGGTCGTTTGACCGCTAAAGGGGTCGTGCGTGATTCACAGCTTGAGAACCACCGTCGTAGACCCATTTTACAGGTGAGGAAACTGAGACCCAGGTGTTAAAGCCCTTGCCATGGACTCAGCCATTCCGAGATGGAGTTGGAGCTAGAGGTCAGATGTCCCACTCACACCTGTTTCTCACCATCGTACTATACCCCTGGTTTGGCCATTCCCAGGCTTGGTGAGGCGGTGTGGAAAGGCAATAGCAATTCCTTTCTTTGCAATTCCTTTGCAAAGAACTCTTTGCAATTCCTGCAGAGTGTGTGGATACAATTGTATTCCAGGTAATTGAATTCTAAAATATTTAGAACTCTCCCTTCCTCGATGGGTCCAGCAAGTGTTTCTCAGTCTCAGCAAACCCTGATAAGGGCCTTCTAAGCTTGTAAGTTGATGACAGTTTTGAGTGACCGGCATGATTTTGGTCACATACCTAAACTGGACAGATCCCCGTGACAGTCTAATTAACGGTCTGGTCCCCAAGGCAGGGACTGCGCCGTGAACTCCTTTCCTGCATTTTTAAAATTTTGCAATTCTAGTAGGTATGTGGTGGTATCTCATTATGCTTTTAATTTGCATTTCCCTGGTGACTAATGATGTTCAGCATCCTTTCATGTGCTTATTACCCATCTGTAGATCTTTTGTGAGGACCGTGCTTGATAAAGTGGAGGGTCAGCGAGGAGGAGGGAAACCCACTGAGAGCTGGATTGACAATCGCCCAGCAACGCTCAGACATGCCAACAGTCTTGGAAATGACACCGGGATGGATGGATTTTTCTTGTGCAAGACAGCAGATCACCATGAGTTAGAGTCCACTTAATGACTAACAACAACAGCGAGGGCTGAGCCCCGGTGGCGTAGTGGTTGTGCGCGGGACTGCGGCCCTCTGGGACGGAGGTTCCATTCCAGCAGTGGGGCTGGGCCTCCTACTCCCACCACCGGAGAGCCGTGATGTCGCCCCCCCCCCCCCCCCAAAAAAAAAAAAAACAACAGTGACAGCAGCACCAACACATCCAACATCTGCTTCATAAAGTTCCATTCGTATTGTTTGTGATGGGCTCATTGGGCTGTTTATCTTCACATGGAGCTGTAAATTTAAAAATACATTCTGAATACAGATGATACCAACTGTGTGCAATGAATATTTTCCTCTAGTCTGTTGCTTTCTTCTCCTCCTCCTCCTCCTCCTCTTCTTCCTTTTCTTTTTCTTCTAATAGTGTCTTTTGGAGAGTAGGGCAGAAGTTTTCAGTTTGACTCTATTCATTTTGTCTTAAAAAAAATGACTATTGGGTTTGTGTGTGCATTATCTAAAGCACTTTCACCTTCCTCCACATTACAAAGATTCTATCTTAGATTTTTCTTTTAACTTAAAAAAAATGATCCCAGCTTGTATCTTTTGGTTTACAAACCATTTTGAGCTTATTATTTATTGGGCCTTGTGTGATCGATGGGTCAATATTTATTTTCTATATGAATTTATTTTCTACATTGATATATTTTCTACATGGCTCTCTCTTCTATTGAAAAGATGATCCCTTCTCCAAAAAAAATTAGCTTGAAACTAATTTTGTAATTCAATAGACCATCGTGTGTAAGTGTGTTTTTAACAAACGAGGGTAAGATGGTAAACGTGCTGTGGTTGGGTTGGGGAGAGGAGGTCTCTGCTTTGGCTTTGCAGGTTTGAACAGAAGCAGAAGCAGAAGCCAGTCCTGAGGAGAGAGGTCAAGTTACTGGAAGGGCTTGAAACAAGATTAAGTGAGAAGTGGGGGAAGAGACTGAGGATCTGTAACAGGTACAAGAAGGTTGAGGGGCCTGGTGAATTGACTCTGTAGATGAGCACAGACTTATGTAAGGAAAAACCAGAATTCTCTGTCTGTCCTCAAAGGGTAGATTATGATCCATAAATAGAAAGAGCAGAGAAAGACATCTCTACTCAGGATAAGAAAGAGCTATCTAACAGAGATGCCCAAAGAAACGAAATGCTTCCCCAGAGAAGCGTGAGTTCTCTGAGGCTACATTTCATCTACTGGGGGAAAATTTAAGTATCTGGTGGTTTGTTGGACTAGATGGTTTGCAAGGTCTCTAACAGTTCTGGTGATCTATAATTTTTACATCCTCCCTATAGACAAACAGACGCAGCTTTCAAATGAATGATTCGTTGAGTGTTACATGAGTCGAGTGGTAATTTCAGATTAAAATCTAAGTTTTTAAAGTCACTGTGAAGTTTGTTCTGATCCATCTCCATCTATATAACCTTGGGGCAAGCTTAAGCTAGTTACTCACAGTGTCGCCCGAAGATGAAAGCAAGCCAAACGCCCATATGATGAATGAATGGATATGATTTAGCTATCTGTGTTAGGCTAGACCAACTAGAGAAACAAATTCATTGACACTCACATACACGTAAGACAGCGTTTATCTCAAAGAGTAATTGTACATTAAGAAAACATCCCAGCTCACGTTGATACTATCTCGTAAGTCTAATATTAGTCCATAAATCCCTCTCCAGACTCATGTAACCACATGCAATGACTCAGAATGCAGGGTGATCACAGGCCTGGGGGGACAAAATCTTGTAGCTCCAATGGTGGTGGACACATCTCCAATGCTCTGGCTGCCATCAGTGTGGCTCCTCAACAGAAAGGTGAAACAGGGCAAGAGGCTCCCACAGGTCTCAGCAAGTCTCTGCATGTCTTGTCAACAGGAAGATGAAGTCAGAGAGAGAGAGAGAGAGAGAGAGAGAGAGAGAGAGAGAGAGATATTAAGGTAGATTGCTCTGGAAAGTTGTCTATGAGGAGAGGTCTTATGATACTACAGACAGAATCGGGGACCAGAATTCAAAAGACATTTGCATTTGAGTTTGGAGTTCTGCTCCTGATTTTATCACCTGTGTTGTGCATGTAATCTCATGCTTAAAACTCTCAGTTCCATTATATTAAATATCCCTGGCTTTAAAAGGCACCATCTCCGCTCAGCAAACCCAGATGAGTGTCTCCTTCCTCCAAACCCATGCAGGACTCATCATCTGCCACTACCACCTCCTCCTCCTTCTGGTTTTCTTGAGAGGGTGGGCTCTGTTAGGACAAGTACCATGCCCAACCGTGCTCCATCCCTGCAGGCCCTGGCACTTAGCAGGTGCTTGAGGAAAAAAAAACACTTCTTGTTGCCTAACATCCTCTCAACTTCAGTTCTGGGGCCCAGGGAACCCCCTCGAGCTAATGAATGGGCTATCCCTTTACACGTGTTAGGAGAAGGTGATAAATCAAGAAAGGTGTTCAACAAGATAAAAAGAAGAATAGCGCATCTGCTTGGCCCAGGTGGTTAAAATTATGATTCTAGAGGAAGTTGCGCCTGGTCACCTCAAAAGCATTTTACTGCTCTTGCTGTTAGAAGGGGGTTAATGATAAAAATATGGCCTGGATATGAGACTCTGACAGATATGGCACTTGGCCAAGAGCCCCGGTTTTAGTTCTGGTTATAGAATACGGGTGACGCTGATGACAGAAATGGTAAGTAGGCAAAATGGATGCTTCGGCTCTGACAAGTCGAGCCCCATGATCTCCAGGCTTTCTCCTCTGTGGGAAGGAGGAAACTTCCTTCTGTCTCGTCTTTCCACTTCCTCTTACCTTGCAAGCCTGATCCCAGAGAAGCCTTCGGAAAGTGCTGGCCACCTGGCGGGGCGAGGCTGGTTGACCTGCTGTCAGCTCTAGATTTGAAATGACTTAGCAGGGTGGGGAACTTGAAGGCCATGGTAGATTAAAAGGTTCTTCCCTTCTATGTGGTGGCACTTTGTACCCTCATCTTTGCCATGGTCTCATGATGGGCATGGGGAATCTCCCTGCCCTTTGACTTTGGGCTTAACTACACGAGTTGCCTTAGCCAATGAGATATAAGCAAGTGTGATGGTGAAACGGAGACTTGAAGAGTGTTTGGACCACTGGCTTTTCTTCCTCATGCCTCTGCCGTTGTTATGAGAAGTGTGCAGCTGGATGGCCATTACTTTTCCAGTCTAAGTTCCATAATGGAGTTACAGACCCACATCTGAAGCTGCTGAACCCCAATGGACCTGCAAGTAAGGAAAACCAATACTTATCCCCAGTCATTGAGCTTTTGAGGATGTTGGCTAAGTGGGATTATGTGTTCATAGCTGACTAATACGGAGGTGGAAAGTAGTTGTGCACGTGGAGATGCTATTGGAAGAGAGTTCTGGTTATTTTCTTGGAATTCCAGCCTTAATAGCTCTGCTTGCCTTGGTGGTCTTCAACGTTCTGCCTCCTAGCACAGTTGATGGACTGCGGGCCCAGTCAAGTCTGCTCTGAGCTACCTAGTGGGTTTGACTACTGGAGGGATGTCCCCCATAAAGCACGCTTCTTTGTATCCATGCCTTGAGGGATCCTTCTCCAGACTGACAGGCATGGTTTAGTGACTTGCTTTGCTCAGCAGACATTAATCACCAAGTGCAATGCAAGCAGAGGGTTGACAAGTGAATGTGAATTGGTCTTAGAGTCACTGGCTGTGGAGCACTCTCCGGCCAGCTTGTGAAAAAGGCCAAGACGACCTTCCTTGATCACTACTGGTCTGTCAGTTCCCTGTTCTGGGCTGCCTTGTGTGTGGCTGTGATGCTGGAAGCCATGTCACTGGCATTTGAAATGCCAGCAGGGTCACCAAAGTGAACAGGTGTCAGCAGAGTCTAGACTAAGAGTAGACTAAGAAGAAGGGCCAGGCTGTCCGTTTTGGTGGTCATAGCCTAGCTACTAAAAAGTTTCTGGATAGCATTTAAACATCATCAGACACTGTGTTGGTCTGGTACATTAGAGAAACAAATCCACAAAAATTCGCATGTGTAAGAGAGAGTTTTTTTATAAAGGGTAAAGTGGCAGTCATGTGCTCATGTTAACTTTATGATCGAAATGTAGGGGTGGAGTCTAGCCTGTTAATCTGGAGATAGCCATTGAGTAGCCAGTAAGGAGCCTCTATGTGGGCATTGCCTTCTCCTGAGACTTCTGGGAAATCTCGCGATATTTCCCTAATGAAGATGAGAAGCTATCTCCCCAGTTGTTGGGAGTTAGTCTCAGAGACAATGAATCATGGTCAAGATGGCAGTGTCTGAGAAACTGGAAGAGCTGGGGGAGAGACCACACAGCTTTGACCTGGTGGAGCCAGACCTCTGAAGCTGGGGCAGCCACATGGAGAACTCTGCCCGCGATGAGTTGCTTCTGCTGTTGATGGACCCTGAGCCCTCGAAGCAAGGAACCATGGGGAGATCCCTGCCAGTGCCAGGATTCTGCACCCACTGACCTGTGACTTTGTGAGTTGGAAGGAGACTTTACAGACTGATTTCAGGCATATGGGTTAATAATGGACTGATGACTCTGAACTGGACTGGGCTCAATGTCCTGTTCCTCTTGTATATAAACCTTTTCCTTATATGCGTGTCTATGAAATTTGTTCCTCTAGCCTACCCGGACTAGCACAGGTAAGTACACAACGAGAAAACATCCTAACCTGGTGCTGATCAAGCCCTCAAGTCCAACATTAGCCCATATATCTGACATCAGTCTACAAAATCCTCCTCAAACTTACCAAACACATGTAATGACACTGTCTGCAGGAAGAAAGCCAAATCAGTGAGCGTGTCAGCATCTCAGCACGGGCAGAGGTCTCCACGTGGCTGCTCCAGCACTCAGGGCTGCATCTGGGCTACGTTCATGTGGCTTCTCCTCAGGGATGTCCTTCCAGGAAGTGAGCCTTGCCAGCTGAAGCAGGGAACTGGCTAAGGCAGCTGTACCCTGATTGGACCATCAGAAAGCAAGAGACCCGAGAACTAGAATGGCGAGGCTCACCAAGCATTTATGTTTCCGCCCTTCAATTAACCCCACATGTGTTTATTGTCCAGGTTGGCAAAGAAAACTTTAACACTGAAGGTCTGATGAAAAAGCAGAATATTGTCTGAGAAAGGGCCAGAAGAGGAGGAGCACCTGAGGTCAGAAGGCACTCAAGAGACAACCGAGGAGGAACTGCCTTCTCAAAGTGGAGTCAACCGTAATGACATGACAAGAGCACAGCCTGTGGGCGTAGAATGCCTTTGGAACCTTCATTTGCTGATGGAGCATGACTCAAAATGAGAAGAGATAGCTGCAAAAATATACCGATAATTAAATGTGAAATGTATGAAGTATGAATCTAGGAAAAGTGAAAATCATAAAAAATGAAATGACATGTCTTCATAAGCGGAACTGAACTGGTAATGGCCAGTTGCAATCATAGAATTGTATGGTTTGTGATGCTAGGAATGACATAATCAAGCAGAATGGCACCACATTTGTCATCAAAAAGAACATTTTGGGAACCGTTTTGATCATATAATGTCTAGAGAAGGCAATCCAATAATTACAATGATTATTCAAATGTATGCACCAACCACCAAAGTTAGTAATGAAGAAATTGAAGAATTCAGTCACTATCAAGTCCATATTTTCAGTCTGAAACATGAAATAAACATGAAATAAAGATCTATGGATAATCATTGACAGTTGGAATGCAAAAGTTGGAAACAGAGGAAGGAATAGTAACTGGAAAATATGGTCTCGGTTATAGAAATATGCAATTTTCCTCTAGTTCTCACATGCTTCCTCCCACCTACTATCATGATCCCAATTCTACCAGATAAATCCAGTTATACCAGGGGGTGTATACTGGAGTCAGGAACATGGGGAAATTAGGATAGATGATCCCTCAGGACTAGTGATAAGAGTGGTGATACTGGGAGGGTGGCGGGAGGGTGGAATAGAAAGGGGGAACCAAATTCAGGGATCTACATATAACCTCCTCTCTGAGGTTCGGACAAGAGGAAAGTGAGTGAAGGGACACATTGGACAGTGTACGATATGAAAAAGTAATAACAATTTGTAAATTATTAAGGGTTCATGGGGGAGCAGGAGGGGAGGAAAGGGAAATACGGGGAGCTGGTACTGGGATTCGAAGTGAAGGCAAGATGTTTTGAGAGTGATGATGGCAACAAGTGTGCAAATGTGGCCTGCAAACAATTGATGGATGTATGGATTATGATGGAAGTTGTATGAGCCCCAATAAGTAATTTATTTAGAAAAAGAAGGGGGAAAGGGAAGCTTATACCAAGGGCTCATGTAGAAAATATTTGAAAATGAGTATGGCAACTTGTGTACAAATATGCTTGATACAAATGATGTATTTAATGTTATGAGAACTGTAAGCACCCCTGATAAAATCATTGGGGAAAAAAATGAAGCTGGAGATCACATGATAGAATATTGCAAGACCAATGACTGTTCATAGAAAATACTTTTGTTCAACAACACAAATGACACCTATGCAACTGGACTTCTCTTGATAGAATACAGACATCAAATTGACTATATCTGTGGGAAGAGATGTTGAAGAAGCTTAGTATCAGCAGTTAAAGCCTCGCCCGGGGCTTACTCTGGAACAGACTATCAATTATTCATATGTAAGTTCAAACTGAAGCCGAAAAAAATTAAAACACGTCCCACAAGAGCCCACATGTGACCTTGAGTCTATCCTACCTGAGTTTTGAGAACATTTCAGGAATAGATTTACTGCTCTGAACACTAAAGACAGAGACCTGATGAGCTGTGGGAGGACATCAGGAACATTATTCATGAGGCAAGCAAAAAGGTCATTAAAAAGGCAGGAAATAAAGAACAGATCAAAGTGGATGCCAGAGGAGGCTCTGAAATTTGCTCTTAATGATAGAGGAGCTAAGGTAAAAGAGTAGAAATGATGAGGTCAAAGAACTGAATGGAAAATTTCAAAGGGACGCTCAAGAAGATAAAGTGAAAAATTATAATGAAAACCAAAAAGGAGGAATACAGTCAGCATATCATAAATTGAAGGTGCTCAAGAGAACAAGTCATCTTGAGTTGTAATGTTGAAAGATTTTGTAGGCAAAATATTGAATGATACAGGAAGTATCAAAAGAAGATGGAAAGAATACACAAAGTCACTGTACCCAGAAGAACTAATTGATATTCCACTATTTCGGGAGGTACCATATGCAATTAAAGGAAGAAATCCAAGCTGCATGGAAAGTATTAGTCAAAAACAAGTCTCCAGGAATTGATGAAATACCAATTGAAATGTTTCAACAAGTTGGTGAAGCCCAGGAAACTCTCACTCATCTATGCCAGAACATTTGGAAGACAGCTACTTAGCCAACTGACTTGAAGAGACCTGCATTTGTACCTATTCCAAAGAAAGGTGACCCAATAGGATGTTCTAGTTATGGAATAATATGATTAATACCACATGCAAGTAAATTTTTTCTGAAGATCCTCCAACAGCAGTTGCAGTAGTATATTGACAGGAAACTTCCAGAGGTTCAAGTCAGATTCGGAAGAGGATGCAGAACAAGGGATATCATTGCTGATGTCAATAGGGTCTTGGCTGACAGCAAAGAGTACCAGAAAGATGTTTACATGTGTTTTATTGATTATACCAAGGCATTTGACTCTATGGATCATAACTATGGATGACCTCGAGAAGAATGGGAATTCCAGGTTACTTCCTTCATTGTGTTCATGCAGCATTTATATTTGGATTAAGAGGCAGTAGTGAGAACAGCAAAAGGGAATACTGCTTGGTTTAAAATCAGGAAGTGTGTGTGTGTCAAAGTTGCATTCTCTGGTCATAATTAGTCAATTGGTATATTGATCAAATAATTAGAGAAGCTGGATTCTATGCTTAAGCATGGGGCATCAGGATTGGACGGAGGCTTAACAACCTGCAAAGTGCAGATGACACTATCTTGCTTGCTGAAAGTAGGGAGAACTTGAAGGAATTGTTGACGAAGATCAAGGATTGCAGCCTTCAGTAGACATGAGAACTCAAGGTCAAGAAGACCCAAATCCTCACCACTGGACCAAGAGATGTCATCAGGATAAGTGTGTATGGTTTTTGGAAGCTTTTTGATAGGGGATTGCTGAGGAAGTCTACATTTTGCTTAGTGTTGCTTGAAGGTTGTGACTGCATTGGAACCTCAGATGACACAGAGCCTGGACTCCATTTCCCTGCAGAGATATCCTTCTTCTTTATTTCCTGGAGCTTTGCCCCCTGGATAGTCACTGCTTCTCCATGAGACTCTTCTGGATACAAGTTAATCAGATGAAGTCAGAACAGGCTGGGTGTGGCAGGGGTTGGCGTGATTAAACACTTTGAACATGAGCTTCTTCCTTCAGAATGTTGATCCCATTAGTGAGAAGTTGAGTACTTCAGTCCTTTCCCACTGTGGCATAGTAAACACTAGGCAACATGCTGAGAGACTTAATTTCTGCCAAATTAAGAATTTGCTTGATTCCTGAAATATTTCTCTTTAAACTCTCATTCTGAATAAAAAAAGATACATTTGGTAGTACAACTTCAAAATGCATAATTCATGGTATTCGCTCATTAGGGGGAACCAATTACAAGGATCTACATATAACCCTCTCTCTGGGGGAGGGGCAACAGAAGTGTGGGTGATGGGAGATATTGGACAGCGCAAGACATGACAATAGAATACTAATTTATAAATTATCAAGGGTTTGTGGGTGGGAGGAGGGGGGAGTGAGGAGCTGATACCAAGGGTTCAAGTAGAAAGAAAATGTTTTGAGAATGAAGAAGACAACAAATGTACAAATGTGCTTGACACCATGGATGGATGGATGGGTTGTGATAAGAGTTGCATAATAAAATGATTTTAAAAAAGAAGAACCCACGGAATGCAGTCTTTGTCTTGAAGACTTGAAGTTGTTATTTTGGACAAGAATTATTTTTGAGCTATCACGCAATGGACTCACTGATATCCACAGGACCACATGGCCCCAGGATGCAGAGATGGTGGGAATCCTTTGATCTACTTTGGATGGCTTTCTGTTTTGCTGTTAATTGTCATCACTTGTTGTCATGGAGTCTTCCCTTCAGTATACTGCTTCTAATCACATTAATTTCTTTTTCCAGTAAGATGAGAATACAAACAGCTGTGCATTCTATTGATTGGCTCCTTCACCATGGGGTAGCAGGGATACCTAACACAGCACAGGGTCTCCGCTTCCAAGAAGCCCCCTGTGGGGGTGGTGACAAGAAATGAGCACCCAGAAGGAGTCACAGGGGGAGTCTAATTGGAGCAAGCTCCTTTGAGGAATCAGATAGACCTGGGCAGAACGTGGACAGCTCCTACTTTCCAACTTGGCATGGACCAGAGTTCACAGCTGAAAACCGTTGGAAGTACCTTTGGGACCTACTGAGTTGCTGTGAAGATCTGGCTTATAAGCTGTCATTTGAAGAAAATGAAGCAGAATTTACTGGACACAGCCCGACCCCTCTACTTTCCAGCACAGGCCATCAAATGCAATCAAAGAAATGGGTCAGCTCTAATTTTCAGCAGCTGTGGTGGATGGAGTTCTCTCGTGCACCATCAGAAGACATTTCTTACAGGTCCTTGTCAGTTCCATTGAAGTCGAAGATGGTAGCATAGGTAGATTCAATTTTGTCTTTTCTGTGTCCTTTCTGAGTTATAAAATATATAAAGTTTTTAGTAGGTGTGCCTTGATAACACCTTGGGCCATTAGATAACATCACCGTAAACAAGAAAAGAGTGACATTGTCAAGGGTTTTCTCTGGCTTGGATCAAGGTTCATGGAAGCAGCAGTCAAGAAATCATCAGGAAATCTGTTGCATAAGACCTCTTTTTTATTTTATTTTTTTTTTCTGGTATCACTAAGGCCTCTTTAAAGCATGGAAGAGCAGGGATGTCACTTTGAGGATTAAAATGCACCTGACTCAAGTTAGAGTATTTTTAATTGCCACCTATGCATGTGAAAATTGGACATTGAATGAGAAGACCCAAGAAAACGAATGCGTTTGATTTATGGTTCTGGGAAAAAATATGAAACGTGCCATGGTCCACCAAAGGAAGAAGTACAGTCCTCCTTATAAGTGAGGATGGCAGAACTTCAGCTCATGGACTTTGGACATGTGCTTAGGGGCGAGCAGTCCCTGGAAAAGGGCATCATGCTTGACAAAAGCTCAGGGCAGTGAAAGTGGAAGACCCGTGATGAGATGAATTGACACAGCGGCTTCAACAATGGACTCAAACATCACAATTGTGAGCATGGTGCGGGACTGGGTGCCATTGCATTCTGTTGTACATAGGGTAGCTATGAGGTGGACCTCATGGTACCGACCAACAGTATAGTAAGAATACATTGTTTAAGGAAAGGATGAGTGAACCAGGGTGCAGAATACACACAATATTCCTCTGATTCTTTAAGGCTTCCTCAGCCCCTCACTATCATGACATGAGTCCTGCCTTTCACTTCAGGCTAGACTGAAGCATATACACTGGTACGTATAAGAGCTCATGGCACACGGAATCCAGGTCAGGTAAACCCTCCCCTCTCCCCCTGGGAACAGAAATTGGAGTAGTGATACCAGGAGGGTAGGGGGAAGGTGGTTAGTATAAGATATGAAAATAATAATAATTTATAATTTATCAAAGGTTAAAGAGGGTGGGAATGGAGAGGGAGAGAAATAAAGAGGAGCTGAGATCAAGGGCTCAAATAGAAAGTAAATGTTTAGAAAATAATCATGGCAACATATGCACAAATATGCTTGATACAATTGATGCATGGAATGTTATAAGAGCCCCCAATAAAATAATCTTTAAAAATATCTTGCTTAAAAAAACCCAATTTGTTTTCCAGTTACCCAGCTCTCCCTGCTGCACTAGGCAATGACTCCATTTGGTGTTTTATGCACACTCCCGGGGTTAAAAAATGTACACAAGCAAATGTGAATGGCGAGTCTGGTTTTCTCCTCATGTACACAAAAGGTAATACAATATTTGATTATTTTTTTCTTTTCACTTTAGGATGCACCGTATTCTTCGGACCATAAGATGCTTCTGGCCACAAGACACACACAGTTTTTAGAGCTGGAAAACAAGAAAAATTTATTCTGTACCAACGAATACCAGTATACTAACGTGTTCTGGGGTACCACACCATCAGATCATAAGACGCACCCTCACTTTTCCCCCACTTTGGGGGAAAGAAGAGTGCATCTTATGGTTTGCAAAATGTGGTACTCTTATCTTGAGATATTTCCATTCATGGAGATCTTGCTGGCCCCCTAGGTGATTTATTTAACACTGATACGGGATTCTGTGGGTGTTGTTGCTTCTGTTGTGTGCTGACCCATCTCGACCCCGTGTGACAGGGTGGGATTGCTCCAAAGCAATGATCTTGTTTGGCTGTGATCTTGACCAGGAGCAGACGACTGTGTCTTTCTGCACAAAGTTGCCAGGTGGGTGGGTTCACACTGCCAACTTCTGGTTAGCAGTCCAGCACCTAATTACTATACCAGTAAGTCTCCTCTTCCATGGTCTAATGGACTATTTGTGTGTGTATACACACACATATATACTGTAACATATAAAGTCTTAACATTTATGTGAAATGCACAGTGTATAAACAACACAGCCTATAAAATATATTCTTTATTTATTTTTATGGCTTATATGTATTTGTGTCTACATATATTACCTTATAGCTCTTTATGTGTATATAATGTGAATATATAGTCTTAACATTTACGTAAAATCCGTAATATCTAAAATAGATAACCTATAAGAAAAGGTGTTGCTTATTTAGTTTTTGAGCCAGTCTCCCACAAGTGGACATTTGAGTTGCTTGGAGATGAGTGCCACCCGGCACAGGAAGGTGATCCCCGTTGGCCTCATCCATGGTAAGAGCCTCCCTGTTGGCAGATGGCCTGCAGTGTGGAGGTCTGGTCACAGCCCCTAGAGAACCATTAGGGTAAATGGGATGAGGACCAGCTCTGGGGACAATGTCCCCACTCAGGGAAGCAGCCGCGAGACTCACCAGAGGCTGGAGACTCACAGTTTACAAGCCAAAGAGAAGGACCTATCCTCTGGCTACATGTTGGGGACTCATCTTCCCAGTGAGCCTTGAATCCCCATCATGCTGGCCCAGTCTTGGAGTAGCTGTTCACACAGACCTGTCCCTTCTGTGGCTTTAAGAAGAACTTGGGTGGGAAAGTTAGCAGTAGCGCAGGTCTGGGTGGGAGGCAGGTGGTTTCCGGTAAAACCTCTCATCACTCAAGCTTTCTTGATAATTACACAGAGAGCGGAACTTGGCTCTTCCTCATTCCTCGCTTCTGGAGTTGTGGGGATGGAGCCGTCCTATTTAGGTAGGAACTAACCCACACACATATTGGTATCATTGGTATCTTTCTGGGTAGAGCCAATGAGAATCCTGGGAAAGGGTGGGGTCTTGCCAAAGACACATATTGGGGATGGGGTGAAGATTGTTTGTCCAAGAGGCAGCACAATGCAAAAGCAGAGTTTAAATGGAGGGAACCCGTCCCCACTCCCGGGAAGGCACAGGACAACACAAAACTAGCAAAAATCTGGTGGAGATAGTGATTCTGCCTGTGACTTGGATACAGAACCCTGGACGAATCAGAGTCTTTGGAATCCTGGTTTTTAATCTTGCTGCAACCACTTACAAGCAGCGTGACCTTTAGCAAAGGAGAACCTCTCTAAGCCTCAGTTTCCCCTCTCTATTTAATGGGGAGTTTCACTGAAATGAAACAAGCCAGACAGATTGGAATGCTTGGCAAAGGTGGGCAGACAGCACATTCTTGCATTTTTCCATTCCTCCTTGTTTACAACCATGCCCGAGTCATCTTCTTTCTTTTTCCCCTTGTCCTTCTTCAGCATGCTATTCATATTCACATGATTTATGTGTCCTGTGGTCTAGAAGCAGGACAATGGATCAAGAGAACTCAAAAACCCTGTTATATCGCAGTAGAGGGAACATGCATGTGTCTGGGTAACACGAGGTTGGGAGGAGAAGAATTTAAACATCTTCAATTCAAACCACAGTGTGCTACATGTACCCTCAGCCCTGTCTCTCTTTGTATCCCAACTGATTTATTTTAAGGTCTGCTATAAAAGCAAGGCATTGCTTAATTGACTCGCTATAAAATATGTAAAGTATTACACTATTGGGGCTCATTAGCTACAGCAGAGCTGCTGTTTAGTAATCCATAAGGTGATACTTGTTAATGAACGCTGCAAATGATTCTCCTAACTACCTAAAGAGTAATAATAGATATGTCAGCTCGAACAAACAAGTCCCCAGTCCCCAGGGGGCGTGGAGACGCTGGATCCTAATTAGACAGAGGGGCAGAGCAGACACTTGTATTTGCGGGGATGGAGCTCATGTGCTTTCCCATGCCCACCCTCAGGTCGACAGAGGTGGGGAGCCACATCTGTCTGCCACTTGCTCCAGGTAGGACCTTTCTGTGGGCTCAGCAGCAGAGGTGACGGTTGGCTGCGACCAAGAATCAATGTCCTGTTCCCCCCACTCGAGGGGTACCGGGCTACCTTGTTTAGAGGTTTTCTGGCAGAGTAGTGTTTTCAGTGACTCTCTGTCCCTGGAGGCTAAAGCTGAAGCTCATTATTATTACCCACTCCTTGGTTCTGAAGCCGGAAATAAAGCTGAGAATAGACAGGGGACAATTATTCCTGGGTTCTGGTGTGTTCAATGCAACTTGGTCCTCATGTAGGTCAAACTAGTGTCTCATGTAGTCAGCTGTGGCTGGGTTTGGGAGTGTATTATGATATGATTCGGGGGCTGGGAGGAGGGGAGACACACAGACAGGTCCAAAGGGTGGACAAGGACCAGTCTATTTTGTAAGTGATGAGCTAGGAAAGACCAGGAGAGGCTGAGGGTGCCGGTAGTTGGGCAGCCATGTCTTCTTCAGTGCAGTGGCCTTCAGCTATCACAGGGATGCTTTTGATACTGCAGCTTTCACCGTGTCACTGGTCCCTTGACCATGGCAGTGAGACCTCAGATAAGTGACAACACTCTCAGGGAAGAGAGCTAGAGGGGAGGACCTCAGAGGCCCCTGAGTCCTGAGTTGCTGGGATGTCAGGATACCCTGGCGATCTCTGGGAGGGAAATGATCACTGCTTCATGGGCCGGGCTCATATAAAAATTGTGAGGCCCATGAGTGCCAGAGGGAGGTTTCCTGGACTCCTGCCTAGACTGGTGACTTGGGTGAAGACACACCATCAATCCATTTGATGTTTTTTTTGGAAAGTGTTGGAAGTGTTGACTTAGAAGACAGATGGAGTTCAAATCCCGATTCCTCCACTTAAGGTGCAACTTGGGCACATTTGCTTCTGGAAGCACCAGTTTCAGCATCTAAAATAAGGATATCTGCCCCCCAAGGGTTGTTGTGAGCATTAAATTAGATCATCCAAGAAAAAGGCTTAGTTTGAGTCTGGTACGTGACAAGTGCTTACACATTGGCTATCATTATAATTAATAGCAGGGCTCTTTCATGCCAGAAGAGAGTGAAAGTATACTCCCATGGATCGCGGGCTCTCTCAGCCACTGCAAACTCTCACATTGACATACGGATCCATGATTTCATATTCATGATATAAACATATAAATCATAAACGGAAGGGGAGGCATTTCATTACAGCCCAAGATCCCAACTGAGAAAAGCAATAAGAAGGATCGCGTTGAAAATGACCACTTGGCTACAGGAAGGGTGGGCAGGCAAGACTCACACATGGATACTAAAATGACTGAGTGAAGGAGCTAAGAAGAGAAGCAGGAGCAAGATGCTCTTAATACGAGGAGGTCCCTCCACCCCCATGCCCCATCCCTTCCCCTAACTGGGAAAGTTCTGCCGGGTGGAGCTTTTGTCGTAAGCATTTTTTCCCACTAGGTGAGCACAGAGCAACTCACTCTGAGTTAGTGCATCCAGTGGCATCAATGGGAAGGTTCTCACTGGTCACCCTGGTCTCACTGGTTTTTTTTTTTTTCATAAAAACAATTTTGCTTGAACCTCATTTTTTTTTTTGTGATGACTGATTTAAGAAAAGTGTTTGGCTGCTAATTGTTTTCTGTTAGGGAAAAATGCTGCAGAAATGTGATGTTGGACACAGCTTACAAGGACAACACTATGGGAAAAACTCAAGTGTATGAGCGGTTTCCTCATTTCAAAAAAGGTGAAATGTCAATCAATGACAGACCTCATTTTGGACATCTGTCAACTCCTCGAAGGGATGAAAATGTTGATAAAATTTGTACACTCACTTGAAGACCAATGACATCATTGAAGAGAGGGGGAAATTAATCTGGACTGTCTTGGAGATAGGTTCGGCAAATTTTAATGGAAGATTTGGGAATGCAAAGGGTCTCTGTGAAATTTGTACCTGAGGTTCTGACAGACCAGCCCAAAGAGCATCGAGTAGGAATATGCCATGCTTAGAAAGAACAGTTCCAAAGTGACCTAGACCTTTCCCCCCCAAAAAAATCACTACTGGTGATGAAACATGGTGCTATTCTTTTTTTTTTTTTGCACCACTGCCCTAATGATGCTATTCTTATCACACCGAAAACAAACATTAATCATCATCCTCACCCCTCCAAAAAGCCTATCAAGTGAAATCAAAGATCAAGATGATGCTCATTTTTTATATGAGGGGGACAGTGCATTTAGAGTTTGTTTCACTAGATCACACTATTAATGAAGCTTTCATTTGGAGCTTCTGAAAAGATTGTGTTACAAAAAGGGCCTGATTTGTGGCATATGGGTGGGGGTGGAGGGCTGGTTTTGCCACCATGACAATGCACCTGCTTATGCAGCAATCTTAGTGTGCCAGTTTTAGGCAAAAACAGCATGTCTCTCTTGCTCCTTGGACCTTACTCACTTGACCTTGCTTCATGAGACTACTCTTTGTTTCCATGAATGTAGAGGGACGTGAAAGGACAGCAATTTGACGATGAAAAAAGGTGAAGGGAAAAAAAAAACCAAAATGAGGTAGGTGGTGTCAACTAACAGATGAGTTTGAAAATTGTCTCTAAGAATGGAACCACAGATTTGACAGATGTATTAAGTGTAATGGAGAGTACTTTGAAGATGACAAAGTTGCTTTATTAAACAAAATTTAGACACATAGCTTTGGGGAAAATATTTCATTTAGGGGGGATAACACCCTTATATATCTTTACAAAATATTCTTAAATGCAGGGGAGAACATGTTAACTATACAGAACAGAAGTCACATCAACTAGGGATCAAAGTCAATATTACCAATACCTAAAAGACTAACAGTACCTAACGTACTACCTAAAATCTTTGATGGTCTTCTTTGACACCGACATTCTCCTTTACCAAGTATGATATTCCTCCTGACAACATGTCCAAACATGTCACATCAACCCTGTGCAGAGTTTCCAAGATTCTAAATAGCCTCACCTTTCTCCTGAAAGGGGTGTGTGTGTATGTGTGTGTGTGTGGAGGCTAGTGGATTGGAACCGCTGACTTTGCAATTAGGAGGCCAATACCAAATCCTCAGCACTATCAGGACTCCTGCATATTATCTGTAACAGAGAAAACCAAGTTCCTGTGCCTCCTGGTGGATTATGCTATGGAGGACATAGCACCATTGTGGTCATCTTCCTGTCCCCAGGACATAACCGGAATCAAATCATAAGGAAACATTCTGAAAAACCATGGCCACTAAGTTAATTCTCACTCCTAGGTACTATATAAAATAGAGGAGAACCATCCCTTTGGGCAGGCATTTGAGTTTCTGAGACTTTACAAATCTTTAGGGGAGCAGATAACCATGTCTTTCTCTCCCAGAATGACTGGTGGGCTTGAACCTCTGACCTTCCAGGTAGCAGCTCCTCATGTAGCCCAAGACACCAGAAAGGCTCCTTAAAGAACTATTAGGTAAACTGAACTGAGGGACACCCCACAATGTAACTGCCTACAGGCTTTAATAGATTTCAGGTCTTGAAATATGATGAAAAACTAAGGACTATGTCAAATGGCAGGTGATGAAAAGGGCCACGTACAGAGACATGCCCTCCTGGCTTGGATTCTTGACGAAGAAAAGGACATGGAGTGGGACACTTGGTGAACTATGAGCAACACCTGCCATAAGTAACCTGTGTACAAAACAATACTGTCCAGTTCTCTACCATCCTCACCATCTTCATTATGTTGGAGCCCCTTATAGCTCCTGTGTCAATATATCCAATTGAAGGTCATCTTTTACATTGACCTTCTACTTTTCCAGGCGTGGTATTTTCCTCTAGGACTGATCTCTCCTGATGATATGTCCAAACTATGTGAGATGAAGTCTCTTTGTCTTCACTTCTAAGGAACTTTCTTCTGATACTCCTTGGAATGTCGATATTCCAATGGACAGAGTTGAAGTTCTTCAGTTCTTCTCTGGTCTTCCTTTATCATGGTCTAGCTTTCACATCACACACTGAGCAAGTGAAAACATCCTGGTTGGGGCAAACAAATCTTTGTCCTCAAAGTGACATCTTTACTCTTTCATACCTGACACTTCTTTTGCAGCAAATATCCCCTGGGCATTGATTGTGACCTTCTGGAAAACTTCCATCATTCCCCTAGTTATCATGATGTTGTTTACTGCTTCAGTGATGAGGATTCTTGTTTTCTATACACTGAAGTGCAGTTGATACCACAGGTTGTTGTGTTTATTCTTCATCAGTAAGTGCTTCAAGTCCTTTTCTCTTCCAGCAGGCAGGATTGTGTCATCTGCGCACTGCAGGTTGCTGATGAACCTGACTTTCATCCTGATACTGAGTTCTTTCCCCCATAATCCAGCTTCTTGGCTCAGGTGCTCACCATACAGATTGAATAAGGAGTCTGTAGATTGGATGATCTGTTCTGTCAATGTGAATCTCCGGATTTGGATGGCAGGACTATAGTTACCCTTGTTGGGGAAAACATACACTGAAGCACTAATAAAACCCTCCAAAACCAACCTCACTGGCCCAGAGTCAATAGGGTAGCGCTGTGCCTGGGGCATTCTGAGATGGCGACTGTTTCTTGGAAGTCAAAAGCCCCATCTGGTGATGGGTTTCAAACCGGCCGACCTTGCGGTTAGCAACAACCATTCTCGTAATCACCAGGTCACCAGGGGTCCCACGCAGAAGTACAGGGACATTATATCCATATCTTGCTCTCAAAAGTTTCAGGGACCAAACGTGCCCATATGTGAGAGAGAGAACAGGGCCAACTGTTCACAGTTCTGTGGACATACTCTGAACAACTTCTGCAACTTTTGTAATTCTGAAAGGATTACAGACAGAAAAGGGAAAAAGACCAAACAGCGCATTCATGAGCCTCATCCCACGATGCAATTTCTCTGGCTACTTGTCTCATCTAATGAGTCTATTCCTCAAAGCCACCCATTTCAGAGATGAAAATGTGGAGGTTCTGCGAAAGGAAGTTGAGTAGCTTGCCCAAGTCATAGGGCAGAATTCAGATTTGAATACTTGTGGTTTCACCCAAGACCCTTTACAACACTTCTTAACAAGTATTTAGGATTAAATATTTTGTATATGCTGCTTCACTTAGTTCTCCTTACAGCCCTTTGAAGATGTCCTTGGGTGGTGTCGATAGTTAAATGCTCAACTATTAATTGACCTTGCATGAAATGTCTGACATTCTGTAAACCATGACAGTCATAGAATGTTCAGTCTACCCAGCAATGCACGTCATGGGATGACCGGAGAGCAACATGCTACAGCTAAGAAATCCATTCAGGTTTTCCTGAGGCCATGTTGTATCTTTTCATGTGCTTCTAGGCAGGTGGGGCTCAGCCTGGGACAGCGGTGAAAGCTGGAATTGCCCCATGTTAGTGGGTAGGCTGCTCCCTTCCTTGTGAACCAAGTCTCTTCTATCCATACAACTCCAGGTCCATCTTCAACCCCAGAGGATCAAAGTGCTTGACTGCCCTGCACTGTGGTTGGGAGGGTGTCACCCAGTCAGTGTGGTTGGGAACTCCACAGACTCCTGGAGGAGGTCCTGCAGAGAACACCCTGAACTGATTATGTCCAGTGGTCACCAGGACTTGGATCTCCCCCAACTCTTAGTTTTTCACTAAGAGTGGCCTATAGGATTGGGATTCAGGGACCCGGCAAGGGCGTGGTGGGGGCTGATCCTGGGTCCCCAAACCAACCCTTCTCTCTAAGGAGGTGGCTGAGGTCACTGTTTGTTTGAAATCCTGGCAAGCTGACTTGATCATGAGGTAGGTATGAAACTATTCAGGGAAGACAGTGACATCATTGGAGGACTAGAGGGGCCGCACGCAAAGGAATGTGATTTCTGTCCCGAGTCCACGTGGACACTATGGTGGGGAAGAAACTCGGTCCCCAGCAAAAGAACCCTGACTAAGAGGGACAGTTATGACTGTCAGCAAGCTGGAGATAGTTTCTGAGATGAAAAACATAGACGTCGGCTTGGGAACGTGCAAAGGAATCAGCTCCCCAAACAGAGTCCTGGCCACAGTGTTTAGATGGTGGAGTCTGACTGCTCACATTTTGGCAGGGAACACTGAAGAAATCCCAAAGGTCCTGACTCCTCATTCACTGCTCTTTGTCAAACGGAGGCCGTCCCTGCTCACCAGGGCTTCAGGAGCCAAGCGACTCGGCATTAAAGTTCCTCCCAGTAATTGGGTACATCTACTAGGCAAGACCTCTTTAAAGTGTTGAGAAGCAAGGATGGTATTTTGAGGACGAAGGTGTGCCTGACCCAAACCACGTTGTTTTCAATCACCGCATACCCAGGTGACAGCGGGACTTTCTGGTTTTTTTTTTTTTTGGGGGGGCATCACTGCTCTCCGGCGGTGGGAGTAGGAGGCCCAGCCCCACTGCTGGAATTGAACCTCTGTCCCAGTGGGCTGCAGTCCCGCGCACAACCACTACACCACCGGGGGCTCAGCCCTGACAGCTGGACTTTCAATAGGGAAGACTGAGAAAGAGCCAGTGTCTTTGGATTGCGGTGTCAGAACATCATATTCTAAGTTCCACAGACTGCCCAAAGAACACACAACTCTGTCTTGGAAGAAGGCCAGCCAGAGTTCTCCTTAGAAACAAGGAGGCTGAACCTTTGTCTCACATACTCTGAGCATGTTAGCAGAAGACACTGGTCCCCGGAGAAGGACATCGTGTTTGATAAAGAAGAAACGCATCGCCATCAAGTCAATTCTGATTGATGGCAATCCTTTAGTGCGGGGGAAACGTGCCTTGGAGGGTCTCCAAGATGTTAACTCTATGGAAGTCCAAAGTCTCATCTTTCTTCCTCGGAGTGAAAGGGGGTTTAGAACAGCTGACCTAGTGGTTAGCAGCCTGATTTGTAAGCCACAGGGCCCCGCAGCAGAGAGGCAATGAAAAAATACAAACCAAAAGACCCTCCCGGAGATGGAGTGACACAGTGGCTCCAGCAATGGGCTTAAACAAGAACAACAGGGATGTTGCAGAAAAGGACAGTGGGTTGTTTTGTTCTGTTGTATGTAGGGTCACACCACACGATGGGGTAAGAACCAACACAATGGGACTCACAACAACAACGTCAGGTGTGCTATAGCTTTCAGAATTACAACTGATGGTAAGAAACGCACTTTTACCTCATGACTGGCCACGGGTGTATACATGGGCACACAAACAGGATCAGTCATCAGGGTCCCAGCAGGAAGCAAAAGGAATCTCCAAGTCTACAGCCATCAAGTCAATTCCAACTCATCTGGATCCTATATAGGATTTCTGACTGGAAATCTTGGCAGAAGCAGACAGCCTCATCTTTCTCCCTCAGAGAGGCTAGTGGGTTTGAACTGCCAGTCTTGTAGTTGGAAGACCAATGCTTACCTGACAGTGCCACAGAATTCACCCAGAGTGCAAACACAAGCCTCTGTCCAGGAGGATCCTTTCGAGGTGTGGACTGGAGGCACACACAGAGATGAGCAACTTGGGGGTGCTGTTAGCACCCTGAGGGCTAAAGGAACAAAATAAAATAGTGCCCCTGAAGGCCAGGCTGTGCTGGAGCCTTGGGTGGGGACTCAGGGGTCCTGGGAGCCTGGGAGGTGCAGTCAGTATAAGGAGGCTTCTGCTCAATCTGGGAAGAAACATCTACCCTCTCTCTTTCCTCTGCCTTCTGATCTACACGGGGCTGTTCATTGGTCAATCCTAATCAACCCCCAAGCCAGAGAAATGCAAATGATTCCCTACCGGGAGTGGGAGTCATCCTGTAGGTGCCAGGAGCAGAGCGCAGAAGGGTGGCAAGTACTCAGCATGTACAAGTGCAGACACCACTCGCCCAGATGGCACCTTGGCTCTTGTCAGGTGTCTTGGAGTTAGTTCAAAGGGGAAAGGGCCCTTCCCTCTAGGCCACCACAGTTGTAATAGCACACAGTTTGACCTATGGAGGCCGGTTAGAAAAGGCGCCCCCAGGATCAGGGCTTGTTGCAAGGGGAGGCCATGTCTCTAGCTGGGTTGAGTGCCGGAAGGACAGTTTGCCGAATGCAGATGACTGTGGGACTGTGTAGTCTGGAGTCACAGTTGGCTACTCAGGCCCACTTTTCCAAATCTTGAAGGAACGAGGCCAGGGATCAACCTGTACATGCCACTGGACTTCCAGAGGACTGGAGTCCCCACGAGGTCACGGGACACACATCATGGCCTTCTGTTTACTCACAACCAGATGGGAAAGTCCAAATGCTCAACGTGTTTCCTCCTGCACTTTGCTTTCATGAGGGAGAGATACACGCAGACAAGGAGGGGGGTGGGGCTCGTATCAGCAATGAGTCCTGGGTGGATCTCAGAGTCAGCGCAGCATTTCCATCTTTATGGTGTTGGCAAAAGTTATTGAACACCCCACAGACGGTCAAGAGGAGCAACAAGTCCATCTGGGAAGGAGGACAGTCGGAAGGCTAATCTTTAGAGGCAAGGAGGGGGAGCGCTCACATCACATAGAATCTCACCCTTGTTCTTTAGGGACGCATGGGGCTCCACTCTGGGTGTGCATGGAAGTTGATTTAGTCATTCCTACACACACAGGCAAGGGAGCTGTTTCCATCTCTTTGCTCTTTTGGATAGCGCTGCGAAAAACCTGGGTGCGTTCCTATTGGCTTGTGTTCTGTTCTTCATTTCTTTGGGGTACGCACCCAGGAGAGAGCTGGCCGGGTCACAGGATACGTCTATTTGCATCGGTGTCAGGAAGAGCCATCCTGGTTCGCTCATGGTTGTATAGTTTTGCAATCTCACCAGCAGCGTACGGAGGCTCCACTCTCCACATTGCCTCTGCTTCTTGCCATCCAGTTAATCCCAACTCCTCAGACCTTGGAGGAGAGGGTAGTTGGGCCCTGGTGG
>PVJH01030422.1:0-24836 GCA_004026705.1 Nesogale talazaci
GAGCAAAGATTCATGAGGGTGAGAGGGTGGGGAAAATAAGAGGAGCTGATACCAAGGGTTCAAGTAGAAGGAAATGCTTTGGAAATGATGATGGCTACATTAAGTGCATATGAACAAGGATGCTTAATACAACTGAATGATGGATTGTCACAATATTTGTAAGAGCCCCCAATAAAATGATTAATAATTTTTAAAAAATAGATAGAAGGTATTGCGGACTATACGCTGAGAAACTCCCCTATCTCTAATCAGACAATGATGGGATTAAAGATACTGTCTCACTCTACTCCTTTTATAATTGATTGGTTTATGATAACATATCACATTTTGGAACTGCCAAACCCCTGAGAATCATGGTCCAGCCAAGTTTACACATATTTGGGTGGGAGAGGGTATGAAGCGAGGGACACAATTCATTCCATGATAGTTGAGTAGTGTGACCATGTTTAGGCAGTCTTTCTGTATATTATATTCACATAGTGGCTATGGATATTATGGGTGGGTGGGTGGTGCTATGAATCACTTAGTGTGGCCCTTCTGGTTACAGTCTTTGTAACTACCACTAGGTGACTGGGCCCACCAAGGGTACCGGGTAGCTTGTTCACAGTGAAGGGGAGGCGCGTGGCCTCTCTGTGGGGTTTGTTGTTAGAGCTGTCAAGTTGACCCTGACTCACGGTGACCCTGTGGATCCCCGCCTGGTCCTGTGATGGTGGTTTTTCTCTTTCCTACTGTGAAGGTCCGGGAGGTCAGCCAGCACCCCCTACACTATTTTCCCAGGTGGCGTTCCCAACACACTTGTGCTTGAGGGTCTCCAAACTCACTGCCACCAACTCAGTGCTGACTGTTAACGATCCCCTGTGGGTTTCCGAGACGATCTCGATTTGTGGAGGCAGAAAGCCTCACCTCTCTCCCATGGAGATGCTGGTAGTTTTGAACCGCTAACCGTGCAAATCACACAGCCCACCACGACACCACCTGGGCTCTGCTGCTGGGGTACTGGGTGTAAATTACATCCATTAATTATAGGGTGTCCTATACAACAACCTCCAAAACTTTCAGCTATAGGCAGCAATGGTTAAACATCCACCATCAGTAGAAAGACTATTCAACAATGTCTACAATGAATGCCTGACTCTACCTGTCAGTGAAAGTGCCAGGTATTGGTTTCCATTTCACTGCCTCTTCCTGGGCATGCTCAGATGCACTGGGAATTCAGCTGAAGGGCACAGAAGATTAGGATCATCAATCAAACCCACGGCATGAAAAGGATGGCATCAAAACATCAACTCACACAAGCATCAAAATATATTTACTGAGCAATTTGCAATGCTGTGCCAGGCTTCATGGACTGGGAAAAAAGGTAATAATACTTTTCCTCATGGGAGTTTCACTTCACTTAAAAGAATCACAACATATATGTGAGCAATAATTACCAAGGAGACAGATATATTAAATTTTTAATTATCTTAAATATTTAATGAAAGCTGATGAACTACTTATATAATAGTATTAAACGATGCAGGGTTTAATTTTTTCAATGTAAGCATTAGATGATTATTAGCCATAGAACAAGTAGAAGCGAAAGATCTTATTGTTTAGAAAACATTTCATTAATATTTTTAAGTTGTGCTTCAAGACTCGAGACACATGACAGTCTCAAATTTCAGAGTTTGATTATGCTGAACATCAATGAAAATACACTGTTGTTGCTGTGAGGGGCAGGCAAATTGGTTCTGACTCACAACAACCCTAATTGGACCAGGACAAAACACTGCCTGCACAATTATTGCTGTGTCTGAGCCTACAAAACTGGGCCACCTTGGTGCCCACTAATCTTAGGAAGGCTCTTCCTCTTTTCCACTGACCCACTGCTTTCTCCACTATGATGCCCTCCAGGATCAGGTCCCTTCTGATATGTCCAAAGTATGTGAAAGGAGGCTGAGACCCGGTGGTGTAGTGGTTGTGCGCGGAACTGTGGCCCACTGGGACAGAGGTTCAAATCCAGCAGCAAAGCTGGGCCTCCAACTCCCACCACCAGAGGGCAGTGATGCCCCAAAAACAAACCAAAAAACAAAATATGTGAAAGGAGGTCTCCAGGTCCTCTCTTCTAAGGAGCATTCTATTCTTCTTCCTCCAAGATAGGTATGTTCGTGCTTCTGGCAGTCCATGGTATAAGTCAATATTCCCCCACGGTTAAGACACAAGCATCAGTTTTTTCTCCTGTCTTCCTTATTCATTGTCTAGCTTTTGCATGCTTACAAGGAGACTGAAAAAGCCCTAGGTCAGGGTATGCACATCTCTGTCCTCTAAGTGATGCCTTCGCCCCATGTAATGTGTCCATTTGATTTCTTGAGTGCAGCTTCCATGGATGAGGTTTGTAGACTCAAGTTAAATGAAATCTTTGACAACTTCAACAGTTTACCAGTTAATCAAGATGTTGCTTGCTGGTCTAGTTGTGGAGATTTTTGTTTTCTTCCTATGAAAGTGTAATCCACACTGAAGGCTGTATTCTTTGATCTTCATCAGTTGGTACCTTCAAGTCCTTTTCCCTTTCATCTGCATTTCACAGGTCGTTAATGAGTCTTCCTCCCTTCCTGAATACAGGTCCTCCTTCAAATAGTCCAGCTTCTCACATGATTTGTTCAGCATACAAACTGAACAGAGTGAAAAGATACAATCTTTTTTAAAAAAAAAGACACAATCTCGATGCACATCTTTCTAGATTTTGAACGAAGCACTAGTCCCTTGTTCTGGTCAAAACAACTGCCTTCTAGTTTCTACACATGTTCCATGGGAGCACAATACATTTATCTGGAAGTCCCAATCTTCAAAATATTATTCATAATGCATTATGAACCACATAGTCAAATGCCTGTGCAGAGTAAATAAGATAGCGATAAACATTGTTTTCTGGTATTCTCAGACAAGTTCCTGCTGACATCAGCCTTCTGTATCTTACTTTACTTTCTGGAAGGTCCCTGTCTAAGCGTTGCTGCAACTGTTACATTTATCTTCAATAGCTTTTTACTTGTGTGGGTCACTGTGAGTTGGAATCAAGTTGATGGCAGTGAGCTTGGTTGGGTTTGGAGAGATGCATGATAATACTAGATAATTTCCACACGCTACTTAATCACCTTTTTTGAATGAGCACAAATATGAATATTTTTCAGTAGTTTGGGCAGGTAACGCTCTTCCATATTTCTTGGCATAGATGAGTGAGTGCTTTCAGTGCTGCATCCATTTGTTTAAACATTCTTTTGTTTTGTTTTGTTTTGTTTTTTGTTTTTTTGGGGGGGGCATCACTGCCCTCAGGTGGTGGGAGTAGGAGGCCCAGCCTTTGCTCCTTGGAGCTGGAATCGAACCTCCATCCTAGTGAGCCGCAGTCCCGCGCACAACCACTACGCCACCAGGGCTCAGCCCCTGTTTAAACATTCTAATTGGTATTTCTGCGACTCCTGGAGCCTTGTTTTCCAACAGCGCTTTCCATTAACTTGGATTTCTCTAATAATGTTTTTATCATATGAAACCTCTTGAAATAGTTAACACCAATCAATTCTTTGGGGTACAACAATTTTGTGTCTTCCTTCCTTCTTAAATTTTTTTTTGGGGGGGCATCACTGCTCTCCGGTGGTGGGAGTAGGAAGCCTAGCCCCACTGCTGGAATTGAATCTCCGTCCCAGTGGGCCGCAGTCCCGCGCACAACCACTACGCCACCGGGGCTCAGCCCCATAGCAATTTTCTTCTATTTTCTTTTTTTGGGGGGGCATCACTGCTCTCCGGCGGTTGGAGTAGGAGGCCCAGCCCCACTGCTGGATTTTAACCTCCGTCCCAGTGGGCCGCAGTCCCGCGCACAACCACTACGCCACCGGGGCTCAGCCCTAAAATTTTTTTTTTTTTTTTTGGTTTGGGCATCACTGGCCTCTGGTGGTCGTGGGCGCTACCCACTGCTGCTCCTGAGAGCAGCTGCTGGATTTGAACCGCCAAGCCCGCGGGCCACAGTCTCGCACTCAACCACTTACGCCACCGGGCCTCAGCCCCTAAAATTTTTTTTAATGCTTTCTGCACCATTCAATAGAATGATACTCAAAGAATCCTTCAATATTGTCATGCAATACTTGAATATTTCTTTCAGCTTGAGAAATGTAAAGGTAGTCTTTCTCTTTTTGGTTTTCTAACTCATCTTTGCATATTTCATTATGATACTTTATTTTATCCTCCTTAGCAGCCCTTTAAGATCTTCTGTTTGGCTCGTTTCATCATTTTTTCCTACTGACTTTAGCTACTCTATATAGTTAAGAACAAGTTTTAGACTATCTTCTGTCATCTACTTTAGTCTTTTCTTTCTTTCCTATTTTTTCATGTATTATGTCATCTGGTCTTCACGAGTTCATATTTAGTGCGTCAAATTTGTTCATCAGATGATCTCTAAATTCAGATGCACTACACTCAAGGTCATACTTTGGCTTACATCGACGTTTTAATTCTCTTCAGCTTCTACTTGAACTTGCATAAGAGCACTTAATAGTCTGTTCCCCAGTCAGTCCATGGACTTGTTCTGGCGGTCCCTCAGCTGTAGCTGGTTTAATTCCTGTGTATTCCATCCAGCAAAGTCCGAGTGTGCAGTGTCCTTTCAAGTTGTTGAAAAGAGTGTTTGTGATGAGCAACATCAGTCTTGTAAAATTCTAGGATGTGATCTCTGATATCATTTCCACCTCTAAAGCAGTCTTTCCTTGCTACCACCCTCTCAATCGTTTCTGACTCTCCCATTCCAATGAACAATAATTTTCTCTGCATCAGCGTTGCTTGATCAATTTCAGACTGCAAAGGTGGTAAAAGTCTTTCTCTTGGTGATGAGTGGCTGGTGCATACATTTGAATGACAGTTGTATTAACTGGTCTTCGTAGAGGCGTACTGTTCTGCTATGAGGACAGCTTTGTGCTTCAGAATAGATCTTAAGATGTTCTTCTTGACAATGAATGTGATGCCACTCTTCTTCAACTTGCCTTTCTCAACCCAGGAGCCTATGTGTTTGTCCAGCATAAAATGGCCAGTCCGAGTCACTTGCAGCTCACTGAGGCCTGAGAGAGGAGCTCAGGACTGAGAGCTCTCAACCAAGAAGCTAGAGAACACGCTCAATCTGGGGGGTCTCCGTGTGCCTTGGCATCACTCTTCCCTTGGGTCCAGGGGGTTCTCAGCTTAGGGCTCGCAGATGCTCTGCTGCGGCCTCCTCTTTCCACCTGGAACTGAGATACCTGCTCTCTGTTCTCTTGTTTGACCTCCTTGACATCTCAACAGAGATTGACTCAACAGATAGCCCAATGGTGGCGATTGGATCCTGCTTCCTTGACACATGCGTGCAGCCAGGGGCCGTCCAGTCAGAGCTGAGTCACAGCAAGTTGGGGGCCACAGAAGGGAACACGGCCGGTCCTGGGCATCCTTGAGCCCACTGTTGCAGCTACTGTGTCAATCAGTCTCTTTGAAGATCATCTTCTCGTCCCCCTCCCAGCAAGTTCAGGTTCACCGGTCTAAGGAGTACAAGAACCTCCCCTCAGAGCCATCAGAGAAAACCTTGCCCTAGAGTGAGCACTCTGAATTCAGGCTTCTAGCCGCCTCAACGGTGAGAGCCTAAATTTGTTTGTCCAAGCTCACCACGCGTGGTATCTTATTGAAGCACTAGATTACGAAGACAGTGACCCTGCTGGTATTTGACTTACCAATGGCCATTGCTTCCAGGATCACAGCAACAGGCACACCATCACAGTTAAAAAAAAAAAAAAAAAAGGCAGTCAGGTGGAAACTCAGAAAAACCACTGCTGTCAAGTAAATTCTGACTCAGAGCAAATCCGTAGGACAGTGTGGGACTGGCCCAGAGTGTTTCCTGGCCTATAATCTTTTTTGTTTGTTTGTTTTGTTTTGTTTTTTGGGGGGCATCACTGCTCTCCGGTGGTGGGAGTAGGAGGCCCAGCCCCACTGCTGGAATTGAACCTCCGTCCCAGTGGGCCGCAGTCCTGCGCACAACCACTACGCCACCAGGGCTCAGCCCCTGACCTGTAATCTTTACAGGAGCAGAGCACCACCTCTCTCTTCTGAGACACTGCTGTGGGTTCACCAACCTTTGAGTGAGCCGGCCTGTGCTTAACCATTGAAACACTAAGACTCGTTCATTAAGACACAAGTAAGTATAAATTATTATAGTTCTACCCCACATAAGTAACTATAGATAATACTCCTTCTAGAAATGCCCATTTATTTTTGTTTTTGTTTTTTTGTGTGGGGGGTGGGCATCACTGCCTCTGGTGGTCGTGGGAGCTACCCAGTGCTGCTCCTGAGAGCCGCCGCTGGATTTGAACCGCCAAGCCCGCAGGCCGCAGTCCCGCACTCAACCACTTATGCCACCGGGGCTCAGCCTCCACTTATTTTTTAAATAACCATGTAGCTCTTTAGTCCTTTGAAAGCATTAAGAAAAATTGCTAAGTGAGTGACCTTCAATACTATGAGATGAATTATACCATCACAATTGTAATCATGAAGAAAATGAAGGTGAAAAAAAGTTTACAAGTTGCTGTAGTTAGGTAATATGTCAACTTGGTCAGATCAGGATTCTGAGTGGTTTGGCCTAGTAATCCCCCTTACTATGACCTAGTACCATACAATAAACTTCTGAATAGGATCTGCTGTGAGCAGCCTGTCCATTGTAAAACTTCTGGGGGGAGTGCAATTCTTTTATTCAAGTCACAGCCCTGATGTGATTAAAAGGAAATTTCCTTTGGGGTGTGGACTAACTCCTATATAAGTGGATGCTGTGGGAAGCTTGCTTGCTTTTTGTTAGATCTGGACCCTGATCTGGTTCATTGGCCTCAAGTGTTTTAGACTGGAGCCAGTGGCCTGCCATATTGCCTACTGTTCCTGGGGACCATCAGCAGCTTTCTCTCTGATCTGCTGTCCTTGGGCTCACCTGCCTTTGCAGCTTGTGGTTTTCCTGCTGATCCTGAGTTCGTCAGCTTCAGAAGCTATGCCTCTTAGAAGCCTCCAGCTTACCGTCTAACAGAGACCTGAAGTCAGTCTACATTCACCCACTTTCACATCTGTGGGAGACTCTGTGTGTGTATACACACACACACACACACACACATATGTGTGTTTGCTTCTCTAGTGAACACAGCCTAACACACTAGTTGTTATGGGAACAGAAAGATTTCTCCCAAGTTGACTCCCACAAATATGTCAAACTTCACAGCTTGCTACATGTGGCAAATGACTATCCACTGAGAGGTCAACAGAAGTAGGTCAGGTTATTCGCCCTAAAGGTTATCTGCCATCTACAGAATCAGATGGTATAGTCTGTCCCACCCTAAGTAGAGCCCATGCCTGTCTGATAAAGATAGTAGAAGACTACCTCCTTGTAGGAGAACCCTGGGAGAGCAAGTCCACTCAAGGGTGACCAAGGTTAGACTGTCATCATGAATTTAGGGTCCGCCCTGCTTGTCACGTTTACCCCTAGTCCCTCCCCTTCCTATTACGTGTACACCCCTAGCTGACCCCTTTCTGTCACGCTTATGCCTCCCCTTACTATATTACACGTACACCCCTAGCTCATCCCTTTGTCATGCTTATGCCTATTGTATAACCCCTTCCTGTGACATGGGTGTTTACCTGTACTCATGCCCCATAAGTAGATACAAGTCTTGGTTAACAGTAAAGAACTCTCTCCTCCCCCAACTCTCTCCCAGGCTCTCCCTCGTCTCCCTCTCCTGCCCTCTCTGCCCACGCTGTGCATGGATCTGGTGTTGAGATCATGGCCATCCAGGAGGTGAGCTCGCTACCATGAAATGTGTCTGACTTCATTTGATTCTCTCCCATTTCTCTATCATAGTATTCACATCTCAACCATACAATTATGTCTGTAGAACTGGCGATTAATAAGGCTATGACCTTATTGATAGGCTAGACTCTACCCCATTGCTCAAGCTGAGTTGTGTGGATGCATCGAAGTGATGTGAGACCAAACTGCACTTTCTTTTAATCTTATTATATATACAGTGTACTCATGTATAAGTCATGTATGTCAGTCATAAATAGTCACATGTATCAGGGATTTGCATTCAAAAAATAGTTGAAGTGAGTGGTTCCATGTCAGTTTGTCGGCTACTCAATTAGGCAAAGGGCAAGTTGTTGTGGGCAGGTGTTATGCTTTCTTTAACTCTATGCTCCTAAATCTGGGTTAGGGCTTGAAGGAGCATGCCTAATCCATGCTCTAAATGAGAATAAACACGTGAGCACATATAGGGTGCTGAAGAAAACATGAATTAAGATGCCCGGGCTAACACAACTCATAAGTGAAGGTGCCGGGATTCGAATTTGTTGAACTCCAAAGCTTAACTTATACTTCTCCAAATCACACCAAACAGATCAGCAAAGGGGAAACGGAGATGTTTCCTCCAAGTACTTGATTGTTTGAGAAACAAAGATAAGGTCCACTGGACAGAGAAAACGATGACATGAATCAGCTGGCTTTATCATCTTGTCAGCTTTCCCACCGTGGAGACATTCTTCAGAAAGGTAGAAAGGCTGAGAGCCCAATCACATTTCCTCTGGTTCATGTAGTGTTAGAGGCCATGTTTTATGTTGTCAAGACATTTCTCTTTCTGTATGTGATTTACAGGAGGAATTTCTCAACTCTTTTCACCAAAAAATCTTAACAACCTCCAATAAAATAAGTAAATGTAATTCAGGCAAGAACTTCAACCACCTTTTGCACTCCTCTATTTTATTCACAAAATCAAGTCAGTCACAAGATAGATGGACTTGAGTTTCACTTCTTAGTCCCTCCTCTAAATAAATGTAAAGATAAACCAAAGTCTAGACATAATTATTACAAACTCAAGGCCATGGGTGCCCATAACTTGTACCATGTCCCCCCAAGAAGAAGCTCAGACAGTGCGTAGTCTATGAAAAGTCAATTTCATTTCATCTTCATAACAACCCGAGGAAGCAATCTAATTATGCTCACTTTATAGGTAAAGAAGCAGGCTTGGGCGTTAAGATCACAAAGTTGGTAAGTGGCATTGTTGCTGTGTGCCAAGTCAATCCTGACAATCATATATGACAAAGTAGAACAGCCCCTGAAGGCTTCCTAGGTTGAAATCTTTTTGGAAGTAGATTGTGAGGTCCTTTCTACCACTGAGAAGCCGGTGGGTGTACACCAGACTTTTAAAATTTTTTAATAAATCTTGATTTATTTGCTTTTGTCATCATTTTATTGGGAGCTCTTACAGATATTGTGTTAGTCGGAGTTGACTCGAAAATCAAATCCAGAGATACTCATATGTGTGTGAGAGAGTTTTATATCAAATGTTTTATTGTATTAAAACATCCTGGGGATGAGCCCCAGTGGCGCAGTGGTTGTGCATGGGACTGCGGCCCACTGGGTTGGAGGTTCAAATCCAGCAGCAAGGCTGGGCCTCCTACTCCCACCACCAGAGGGCAGTGATATGACAACAACAACAACAAGAAAATCCCAGCCCAGATCAAATCCTTAAGTTTGACGTTAGTTCATGTCTAAAAGTAGTCCATAAATACTCCTACAGACTCAAGCAGCACATGCAATGATGCTGAATGCAGGAAGATCACAGGCCAGTGGGTGAAAAAAATCTTGTGGAAGCATCTGAACCCTGGCACAGCTCTCCACGAGGCTCCTCCAGCTCCTGGGCTCTGGCTGCCATCAGCATAGCTTCATGGGGCTTGTCAACAGAATGTGAAGCAGAGAAGATTGTCCAGCCTTCGGGGAGGAAGAGGGGGAGTTCCCAGAATCCTCAGGAGGTTATGCCCACACAGAGGCCTCATTGGCTATGACCTTATTGATAGGCTAGACTCTACCCCTTTGCTCAAGCTGACATTATGTGATTGCCACAGATATTATCGATTCATAATTCAACTACATCAAGCTGAAGTATAAAATTGCTATCACTATCAGTTTCAAAACATTTTATTTCTTGAGCTCTTTGATATCAGTTCTTTTTTTTTTTTGGGGGGGGGGGCATCACCGCCCTCAGGTGGTGGGAGTAAGAGGCCCAGCCTTTGCTCCGTGGAGATGGAATCGAATCTCTATCCCAGTGGGCCGCAGTCCCATGCACAACCACTACGCCACCAGGGCTCAGCCCTTGATATCAGTTCTATATCCCTTTCCACCACCACCACCCCCCCCCCCGGAACCCTTATTATTATATCATTGTTATTATCGTATATATAATTATACATAGTTTCTTTTGCCCTATCTTTCACCATCCAATGTATCTGTTCACCTGCAATTCTGTCCATTCCTCTTGAGTGGGGTTACACAGTCATCACTGGCCCCCTTCCTACCCCCTCTTTCGGGTTACCTATCTTGATTTTCAAGTATCTAATGATGTTAATTATACAAATGAACATATGCAGGTCTAACAAGATTAATGAGTTAAAACAATATACGTAATAGTAAGGGGAAGAAATATCAAAGAACTAGAGGAGCGTTATGTTTCATTTGTGCTACACCACACCCTGGGTTTGTCATCCCTTCCATGTGACCCTTCTGTGAGGCACTGTCCAATTATCTTACAGGTAGATTTGGGGTCTCCACTTGTCCACACTCCTTCACATCAATTTGATTGCATGTTTTTGAACTTCTGATACCATTTCCTGTTAATCATGATCACACAGGCTGTTGGGCTTCTTCTATGTGGGCTTTGATGCTTCCCTGCTAAATGGCACTTGTTTAACTTCAAACCTTTAAGATTCCAGATGCTAAATCTTTTCATAGCTAGGCCCCATCAGCTTTCTTTACCACATTTGCTTGTGTACCCATTTTGCCTTCCGCCATCATGTCAGGAAGTACTATGCAGTTTTATAACAGTATTATAACAGTTCCACATTATTAGAACAAATTGTCCTTGTACTGAGATGTCAGTAGAGGTCCAAAGTTCAAATTTCCTTGTTGTGTTTACACGCATATACATACACAAATACACCTATCTCATCTACTTATCTATTTACATATCTATAGTTACACTTATATATGTAATTTTTACTTTCTTTGCTTTTTATTTTTTTCCTTCCTCCTGCTCCCCTATCATGTATACCCATTACCACCTCTCAGTAATCCCTCTTGGATACATTTCAATTGATCAAACATGACCAGGAACACTACAACCTCCTGTCAATTCTGGAACCCTTGCCATTCCCATCCCTGTCATTACTGGCTCACCACTCACCTCCCTCTGCCTTGCTCCCTCTCATTCCCCTTGCTGCTACACCCATTTGTCTTCAGTGACCGTGTCAGGAAGGTGGGCATCATGGAATGCCAGTTTAATAGAACTAAGTGTTCTTGCATTGAGGGAGTACTTGAGTGGAGGCCCAATGTCCATCTGCTATCTTAATACTAAACCTATAAATATATGCACATAGATTTATTTCCCCATCATAAGTATGATTACATATGTGCATGCCTGTATTTAGACCTCTATAAATGCCCTTTGCCTCCTAGTTCTTTCCTCTATTTCCTTTTACTTTCCTCTTATCCTATTATCATGTTCATTTGGGTTCCTTCATTTGGGTTTTAGTAATTCCTCTTGGTTGCTTTGCCTTCAATCAAGCTCTACCAGGCCTCTTACACCCTTCTCACCACCGATTTTGGATCACTTGCTGTTCTCTTGTCCCTTGATTTGTTAACCTCACTTCCTTTCCCCCATTTCTCCTCTCCAATGTCCCAAAGGAACCATCCTGCTGTATTCTCCTCCAGATTGTTTATCCCACCTATCTTATCTAGATAGACTTGCAGAGACAATTCGATGCACAAAAACCAGACAGAGCAAAACAAAGCAACAACAATAACAACAAAACAACAACAAACAAAAGATTAAAAAAAAAAGGAGAGCCTGTAAATAGTTCAAGGTCTGTTTGTTGATCTTCAGGAGTATTTTCCAGTCGAATGTGATGGTCCCAAAGTCTAATTTTGTTACTCGCTGGGGATTTCCTTGCTCTGCTCCCCTTTTTGTTCTGTTGCACACCTTAAGAGTTTTGCCTCGTTGTGGTGGGGTAAGATCGGTGTCTCCAGAGGTGTCCCCTGTAGGGCTATGGGTCAGTGAGGAAAGCGTGTCTCTTGGTGGGGCCGTACAGATGGTCCTCTCTATGCATTGGCTGCTCTAAGCAGAGATATCGTCCTCAGGACTTGGAGGACTTATTTACCTTACACAAACATCTCACTGCCTATGAGGCCATTCAGTTTATCGCCTCTAGAAGACGAGGCAGTCCACCCCTGTGGGTTCTGAGGCTGTAAATCTTTTTTTTTTTTGGGGGGGGGGGGCATCACGGCCTCTGGTGGTCATGGGTGCTAACCGGTGCTGCTCCTGAGAGCCGCCGCTGGATTTGAACCGCCAAGCCCGCGGGCCGCAGTCCTGCACTCAGCCACTTACGTCACCGGGGCTCAGCCCAAGGCTGTAAATCTTGACAGGAGTCGAAAGCCCTATTGCTTCACACTATCCCAAACACAAGCTTACAGTTTAGGACAAAGGCTCTTGACTGAATGGTATCCCAAGTTTCTCTTGATTCTGAATTGTAGCTTCCCTAATAAACTCTACGGTCATGAGGATTGTCTGTGAGTTTGTGTGACAATTGCAAAGAAACAGCAAGTCTTCAGAAAAGAGAATACCATGGCAGAATTGGTAATAAAGGTTGACGTGTGGCAGTTACATACTCTGTCAACCTGAATGAAGGGGTGGAGTCTAGCCTGTCAATCAAGCCATAGCCAATGAGGCCTCTGTGTGGGCACGTGGCACGTCATTCTCCTGAGGGTTCTGAGAACTCCTGCCTTCCTCCCTGGAGGGGGGACACATATTCTCTCTGCAGGACATTCCTGGTGATGAGCTCTCTGGAGCTATGCTGATGGAGCCAGAGCCCTGGGGGTGGAGAAGCCAGCTGGAGACTCACATCAGTGCTGAGATGCTTCCACCAACACTGGATCCATAAGATTTTTCACCCAGGGGCCTGTGATCTTCCTGTAGTCCGCATCATTCCATGTGTTGCATGAGTCTGGAGAGGAATTTATAGACTGGTGTGTGTGTGTGTGTGTGTGTGTGTGTGTGTGTGTATAGAAAGAGACTTATGGATTGGACTGGACTGGAATGTTTTCCTAATACACAATTACTCTTTGATATAACTCTCTTACACAAATGTTTCTCTAGTTAACCCAGACTAACACGGCGAGAGAAGAGGCACACCTGTCATCCACTTTGTAGGAATCCGCCTAGGGTCAAGGCTGCTAATGGTGACTCTTGCGTCTCGCATATTAAGGAGAGCCTATATGGCAGTCATGCCATTTCTACATTGCTATCAAGGTGAGCGATCTCACAGTGAAGTTCCCTGGCGGAAGGCAGAAAAGAACTTGTGAACCAGAGGCGGTGAACTGGACTTTTTCTTCCTAGGAGTCAAGATTCCAGAGTAGAAATCCAGTGGCTCGTAGCCACAGGCAGATGGGGAGAGAGACAGAGAACCCTAGACTGGGCATACTACAAGCTACACCGAGAAGACACCCCGTTGGCTAGCATGATGGCACTAGCACCAGCCTGAAGATGAGGAGTACCAGAACTGCAGAAAGCAATCTGCACATTTTGTAAATGTCACCTGAAAATCCCACAGTAGAAAGCATATGCCATATTTTTGCACATAATGTGCCCAAGTAAACGTGTAAATCCATATAACACCCACAGCATACACAGTAAATTAATGTGCCAGAGGGATGCCTGGTTTGGGGGCAAAACACTCTCTACCTCAGGAGTTTATTTGCATAAAAATATTTACTTACAACAAGAACTGTTAGGGATCTTTTTAGTGCAACATGACTTCGGTCTAAGAACAGTTAAACTGGCCCATTTTGAATCAACTCAACTACAAAAGATGCAAGCAACCAGACAGGGCCATATCCACTCTTCCAGGCCAGGGCTGTGTCTCAACTAGCTCCGAGGACTCTTCACTGGGAAAACACAGGGCGAGGAAGCAGGGGCCAACCACACATCTGACTAGGGTAGTTTACCTATGAGAGATCATGAGAAAACACAACATTGGAATCAAGCTAAGCAAAAATTACAGGTCATTACTTTCCTGCTTACCTGCTCAATCGTAAATCTTATGGAAAACATAAATAACTTCAGGCTCACTGTTGCCCCTCAACTTTGTAGCATGAAGGCAGCTGTAGGCAATAGAGACACAGATGGGCATGGTTGTGTTCCTATGAAAGTCTTTATTTACATATCAGAGTTTGTTTTTCCTAGCACTTTTGTGTCACAATACATTCTCCCTTTAATTTTTTCCAATCGCTTAAAAAAAAGAGAGAGAAGAAAACCGAACAGGCCTGGCTGGCTCTGGGTTGTAAGGCTGTAATTTTCAAGCTCTATACCCCATCACACACACACAACCCATCCTCAAACACACACACACACCCGGACTCAGGTCTCATCAACTCTTTGATGAAATGTAGTGAAGCAGGGATTCTTCAACTCCTCACTTATACTGGGATCCATTCTATTTTTATAAACGCTTTTATTGGACATAATCCAGACATCACTGCACTCAGTAGTTCATTCCTATCAGGAAGTGTTGTACAGTTGCTACCACAATCAGTTTCAAAACATTTTCTTCTTTCTTGTACTCCTTGATATTAGCTCCCATTACCTTTCCCCCTCCCCTGTACCCCACCCCACCAAAAACCCTTAACCTAGTTACTGTCGCTATAGATTCACCCACCTGGATACATTTTAAAACAAGAAAGAGAAGAAAAGTGACGCTCTCAGATGTTCAATTAGATTTTTATTGAAATGAATTTTTTTTGAAATTTATTTTCTAACATGTTTAGCAACATTTACATAGAATTCTATTACAACTACTACTAAGTAGCACATATCAAAATGTAGTACTTTTGGCAAATAAAGCATAGCTGTCATTTGTTTTTATACAGTATCTTAAAAAGGCATTTACTTCTATTTGAAAATACACAAGATGAATCAGATTTCTGATTTTTAAGTTAAAGATATTAACAAAAAGAGGGAACAAGGAGGTTATGGTAGGGCAGATTTAGGGAGAAAAGGTGAGAATATACAAATATCACTTTGTAATTGATATTTTTAAGAGTTGTTTTCTGGTAGAATCATATTCTGTTGTTACCAGTAATAAGACAATAAAGATGGGAATAGTTAAAGGCAAATAAGAACCAAGGAAGCTTGTCCTAACCTAAGATTGCCAAGCCATTATTAAATGACTTATATGGGCTTCAATCGTGGCCATCTTTATTTTCCAGTGAAATGGAAAACAATCCTTGTACCCATTGTGTCTATCCACTGACAGCAACAGGGCAACGTTTCCATAGAAACAACATTCTGCTCACCTAACATTCCTCCTTTTTTCCAAAGAGCACAGTCTGTAAAGTCAGTAAACATTCATTTTAGCAGCGAATTTACTGATGGTAAAGGGAGTGGCAGCAGAAATCTGTCTCCAACAAAATCTCTTAGGGAAGATGAAGTAAAATTTATATACATATATATACTATTTTCTTCCTTTTCAGAGACTATTTATTACTGAAACTAGTAGAGCAAATGAGCTCTTTCTGAAACCAGTGGAATCAAATCTTCCTATTTTGCCTAGTAAAAATAACAAAGTTGCGGGGCTGAGCCCTGGTGGCATAAGTGGTTGAGTGTGGGACTGCAGCCCTTGGGCTTGGCGGTTCAAATCCAGCAGCGACTCTCAGGAGCGGCACTGGGTAGCGCCCACGACCACCAGAGGCGGTGATGCCCAAGAAAAAAAGGAAAAAAAAATAACATAAGTTGCTCCCATGGAAGACAGGAAGGACTGGTATGACAGATATTGTAAACTGAATTTCCAGATTAGAGAAGCCACATTTTTTTCAGTGCAAATTATTCTCAGCTACCTCCTTGCACCAGTTGCAATATGAGCATCTTGCTGTTGTGGAATTATGTAGTTCCATAGGGGGATTTCCCTAGATACTTTTGGATTGCAGCACAGCATGAAACTTCTATGCCACCAGGCTCCCCAGATTTTTTTTTAAATGCTTTGTTGAAGTATATTTACCTATCATATAATTCACTTGCAATAAGCGTACATTTCAATTAGTTTTAGTGTATTCGCAGATTTGTGTAACCATCACCAAAGGCATAGTTTTAAATATTAAGTAAACCACTGAGAAACCAACTCATAGTAATTAACCCTTTGAATTTCCTCCCCATCCCCACCAACTAGCCACTTTCAGGGTTAAAACTTGGGGCCCAAACTAATGCACACTTGTCATATTGAATTGAAAGTGTTCTAAAGTTCCTTCTTCAGGAAAGAACTGTTGTATAAACAAGAGTGTTGAAAATAAGTTTGCTTCTGAGGCTCAAAACATAATCAATTACCTGCTTTTGAAAACAGTAACCCCTGGCTGAGCCCCGGTGGCACAGTGGTTGTGTGCAGGACTGCGGTCCACAGGATAGAGGTTCAATTCCAGCTCCACAGGAGCAATGGCTGGGCCTCCCACTCCTACCACCAGAGGCCCCCCCGCCAAAAAAGAAAGAAAACAGTAACCCCTAAAACTACCTGCGACAGAAAACTGAGGAATTTAGAAACACCACAAATCTGATTAGGCAGAGGATGCAATCTTGGCAGGAAAACTGGAAAAGGTTGTCACTCAGCAGAATCCTCGTCTTACATAGTGTTTTGAGGAAGTCTGGGGGATGATGAGCCTAAAAGAATTGCCTGTCTTTACCCAGCATTTTCCAGAAACAGATACAAAATCAAGGGAAATAAATTTCCTTGCCTTTAAAGAGGTCTATTCTGCTGTGAAGGAGCCTGGTGGCACAGTGGGTTAAGCAGTGAGGCAACAAAGGTTGGCAGTTCAAAACTGCTGGTGCTTCATGGTAAATGAGGCTACGTGCATCCATAAAGAAGTGTCTTGGAAATCCATGCAGCAGCTCTAATATGCCCAATGAGTGGGCTACGGTTTTTCACTGTGTTGTGGAGGTAGGGAGCACCCATTACACGAATGAAATGTTCCTAGTCCTCATTTACTAAACAATTGTCCAATTTATCTTCCAGCTGTGCCAATCCATCTATAAGTTACTGGTAGGTCCAATGTAAGTATTCAAGTCATGCAAAAGGAATCTACTTTGAGCATGTACACAGGTACAGATAACAGCTGAAAGCACAGGGAATCCAGGACAGACAGACTCCTCATGAGCAATATTGACAGTAATACCAGGAGGGGCAGGGGAAGGTGGGGGGAGAAAGGGGTAACCGATCACAATGATCTACATATAATCCCCCCGCCCCGAGGGAGATGGACAACAGAAAAGTGGGGGGAGACAACATCAATCAGTGTAAGACATGAAAAAATGATTTATAAATTATCAAGAGTTCATGAAGGAGGGACAGTGAGAGAAGGAGGGGGGGAAATGAGCTCAAGTAGAAGAAAATATTTTGAAAATGATGATAGCACCAAATGTACAGATGAACTTGACACAATGGATGAATATATGGATTGTGAGATATGATATATATATATATGAGTTGTATGAGCCTCCAATAAAATGATCTAAAGAAGAGTCTGCTTCAGCCCTCAATAAGTGAATACTCAAACCCAAACTCACGGCAGAGTAGATTCCAACTCAGAGCTGCCCTTGAGAACTGTCGCTACAGTTTCTTAGGCTGTCACTCTTTAAGGGAGCCAACCAAAACAAAACCACCTCACCATGAGTCTACTGTGCCACCTGCTTAATTCTGATTCATAGGCACTCTACTGGACAAAGTAGAACAGTGATTTTGGTTTTCTGAGATCTGAAATCTTTGAGGGCCAGTATTCTTTTCTGGAGTGGTAGGTGGGTTCAAACCACTGATCCTGTAGGGAACAGTCCACTGCGCAGCCCACCAAGCCACCAGGACTCCTGCTCACGGAAGCAGCAGACGAGAAATCACAGAACGTATTGCACTGGGCAAATCTGTTGCAAAATACTTTTTTAAAAGAAAAGATGTCACTTTGAGGGCTAAAGTGTGCCTGACCCAAGTCAAGGTAGTTTCAGTCACCTCATAGGCATGTGAAAAATGGAAAAGAAATACGGGAGATTAAAGAATCGATGCCTTTGGAATATGAAAGTGGTTAAGAATATTGAATATACCATGGACTGTCCGAAAAATCACAACTATAATGCTTCTTAGAAGCAAGGGGGGCTGAGCCCCAGTGGTGTAGTGATTGAGTGCGGGACTGCGGCCCACTGGCTTGGCGGTTCAAATCCAGCAGCAGCAAGGCTGGGTAGCTCCCATGATCACCAGAGAGCAGTGATGTGTCCCCCCCCCCCCAAAACAAAACAAAACAAAAGAAGCAAGGGGGGTGAGACTTCACTATGTACTGTGCATCTGTTCTCAGCAGGAGGGCTTCATGGTTGGTAAAGGAGCATGTCAGGCAAAGAGTAGAAGACCCTCAACGAGGTCGAGTGGGCAATAAGGATGGGCTCAAAGATACCCAAGATTGAGAGGGAGATACAGGTCTACTTTCTGTTACATAGAGTTCCTTCTGAGGTAAAAATGATTTGGACAACAACTGATAATTGCAACAATAATTCCACCATGTCCTTTGCTTCAGAGCAGCTGGAGGGTTTAAACTGCCAATCTTTCACTTAGTGGCTGAGCAATGAACTGCTTTGTTACCAAAATCACTAAATGAATAATGTTTTCTTATGATATTACTCTTGTGAACAGAAGTATGTTAGCCAACTTTGGACACCGATGACATTAAGATATTCTTAATTGCAATAATTAAGATAATTAATAATTAATACCATCCTAGGACACCTCTGCCTACCACACCTAACCACATCATTGACCTCAGAAGCTACAATTTGGTTACATTTAAGTATAAAAAAGGCCAAAGATAAACAGGAATAACCTATTCATGCGATATTAGAAGCTCTACCATACCCTCCTCTGAACAACTGCATTAAGTTGGAGACAAGGATAAATGAAACTGTACACCTTTCTTATTTTCCTGGTGTGAAAATGTCTTGAGGTTAAAAGCACCCATGTGTAAATCATTTCAATTATCATTGACACAACATCAATCAAGGGAAGATAAGTAAGAATAATTCACTGTAAACTGATGGCTAAACATTGGGAAAGAAAAATGTTCTCATAATAACTAAGTCAAAGTCACAGATGCCGAGTAGAATCAACGCACAGTGACCCTGTAGTTCGCGCAGGGCAGGACTGCGCGGGTGGGCTTCAGAGGGCTGTGCCTCTGCCCTGGAGGAGGAAGCCTGAGCTTTCTGAAGGGCATTAGAGAGCCCAAAAAGATCTTTTTTCTGCTAGTAATTGAATAGACAGTGTGAGAAAGTGAATGCATTTGTTAAAATGCTATCCTTCGTGAGGAGCCTCTTCTCATGAAAGGGCAGTTTCTTCTCTTTAAAATGTTTCAAGAGGGGGCTGAGCTCCGGTGGCGTCGTGGTTGTGCGCGGGACTGAGGCCCACTGGGACGGAGGTTCAATTCCAGCAGTGGGGCGGGGCCTCCTACTTGGGCCTCCTACTCCCACCACTAGAGAGCTGTGATGCCCCCCCCAAAAATAAAATGTTTCTAGAGATAACACTAAAGGATGATCTATTTTTTCCTCTACAGATTTTTCAGATTTCCTTCCCCTTTGAATCTACAGACCCCCTTTAAGAATCAGGTTGAAACTTCACATCTTCTCCTCAGGAAAAAAGAAATAATTTTGGAAAACAAATCACCAATCGTTCAAAGGACTATTATTGAAGGGTCTCTTAAGATCTGCTGGGGATCTACAGGCCCAGAGTAAGGAGTCCTGCTTAAGGCATTTCCAACTACATTTGAATTTTCAGATCACTGAGAAACATCTGGACTAAGAAAAATATGCTCCTTTCTTATACAACTAATCTATTTTTATTTCTGAGGTCCACATTGGGTCTGAAACATACTTGTTTCCTTCCTTTCCTGTGCCCTCGAGGACACTCAAATGTGCAGCCCAGTCTAGTCCCTCCTCACGCATTTTGAGCAGTAACCTGATCCAGTTACTTTTCTCCCCACTCCCTTGTTTTCCCACCCTCCTGATTTCTTCATCTGGTTTTAATGCCATTTCTAGGTTTTCTTTGTCAAATGCTTGCATCCTTGGGAGAAAAGCACTGCCACCCAGTCGATTCTGCCTCATTGGGGTTTCATAGGGCAGGGCAGACAGAACCGACAGTTACCCTTTAAGTAAGGATTAAGTCCATCTACCTCTTGTGGTCTCAAACGCCCTGGCACACAGCTCACTGGGATCCTTTCCTTCAGGATAGGGGCTACAAAAATATATGAAGGAAATCATCCTTAAAATGATTTCTTTCGGTGTATTTACAACTCCAGGGAGTTGTCAAACATTTTATGTTTGACTTGATTTCCAATATTCCACATGAAAATCTAGCCTGCAGTTATTGGCAGAAAAACGTATAAACGGACCTCCCAGAACCAGCATGACAGAAAGAGGATCCCAGTCCTGACCAATTATGGTCGTCCTCCTCTTCCCTGAGACATCTGGGAAGGAGTTCAAAAACCCTATGAAATCAACTTGCAAGGCTGAAAACGGTTTTAATTTCAGGATTTTTACCAACACAAACACTTTCCTGGTCTTTGAAAGCAGCAGAAATGATAGGCACGCTGCATTGCCCAAGCCTTCCCTTCCCTGCTGGGCTGAGGGCGGCGATGGATGGGGCGGTGCGGTGTGGACATCTTCACGGGTTGGGTTGAAGGATCAGAGGACTGCCAAACCGACCTATGGCGTGTTGGATCGGGCTGGGCTAAATTCGGAACCGAAGGTGGAACGGTACTTAATGCAGAACACTTACTACGAAACCTGTACAGCCCAAAATTTGACTCCAAACAGCAGTTAGGCAGGAAACTAGGGACTACGCCAGAGATACGCCTCCTCCCACCCGAAAGCTCCAGCCTCCCGCTTCCCAGTCTAGGCGCAGTCTCAGAAGACGCACCGTCTCCACGCCGACAACCCGGCCCCTCCCCCCCAGCCCCGCCCCCGGAGTCTTCCCGCCAAAGGCCGTTAGCGTCGCGGAGCATTGTGGGACAAGGCGCTAGGCTAGGTTTCACCGAAGCTTTGCAAGGCGCCGAGATACTTCAAGAGGTCCCTTCTTTGGGGGCACTAGTGATCCGCGACGACCCAGCAGTCGTCAGTGGCTCCTTTAACGAGAGTCCTGTGTGTCAATGTCACCACACGGCTCATCTCCGGTTGGCAAGCCCTCCGGGCGTTGGGAACGCGGGGAACTTTTTTTCCCCCCTTCGTGCGGAGGGTCACGTCGCGCGTGCGTACACGTCTCTTTAAACGGCCTCCGTTACGCATTTGCGCGTGCGCACTGAGCTAGAATAGCTACTTCCTCCCGCTTCTGTTCCTCCCTCCCCCGCCCCCCCCCGCCATATCCGTGCGCCGAGCTGATAAAGGCGCCATTTTGGAGAGGCCGCGGGAGACGTGGTGTCGCTGCGGGCTCGCTCTGCCGTGCGCTAAGCTTGGTGGGAAGGCCAGTTCTCGAGTCCGCGCTTTTCGTCGTCGCCATGTCCGGAGGTGGTGTGATCCGTGGCCCGGCGGGGAACAACGATTGCCGCATCTACGTGGGCAACTTACCTCCAGACATCCGAACCAAGGACATCGAGGACGTGTTCTACAAATACGGCGCTATCCGCGACATTGATCTCAAGAACCGTCGCGGGGGGCCGCCCTTCGCCTTCGTGGAGTTCGAGGACCCGCGGTGAGCCGGCACGGGGCTTCCAGCCTGGCGGGACCGGGTCGGGGGAGGCACTTTTCAGCGGGGCGAGGCGCCCCTACCCTGCCCAGGAGGGAGTTGAGTCCGGAGTTGAGTCGAGGCGGCGAGGGCTCGCTGGCGGCGGGCGGGCGGGCGGTGGGGGGGGGGCGGTCCCCGGTGGGCAAGCCCGGAGCGGACTCGCCGGCTCGGAGCGGGGAGCGGAGGCGCCGCGGGCTGGTGTAGTTAGTTGTGGGGCGCCTGGCGTGCTTCTGGGTGGGGGAGGGGCCCTTCCTATTATGTAGCGCATGTGGGCTCGCCGGCCCTCGCTGCGCATGTGCGGGGGGCGCCGCCTCCCGGCCGAGGCGGGCTTCCGCCCGCGACGGCGCTCCTCAAGGCCCCGGCTTGCTGTGCCCCCCCAGAGACGCGGAAGACGCGGTGTACGGCCGCGACGGCTACGATTACGACGGATACCGTCTGCGGGTGGAGTTTCCTCGAAGCGGCCGCGGCACCGGCCGAGGCGGCGGCGGGGGTGGAGGCGGCGGAGCGCCCCGAGGCCGCTACGGGCCACCCTCCAGGCGTTCCGAAAACAGAGTCGTTGTCTCTGGTAAGCCGGCGGCGCTGCGGGGGCTCCTGAGCCGAGTGGGGCCCCGGCTGTGCTGAGAGGGTTCCCGGCCCGGGTGGTTTGGCGATGGCACGCTTCGGGGAGGGATTTCCGAAAACGGGTTTTACCCCGCTCCCCCCCCCCCAAAGGGAAAAAAAAAAAAGAAAAACACTTTTTTTAAAGGCCAGGGTCGAACTGTAAGAATCGCCTGCGGAGCTGAGCCCCGATGGTGCAGTGGTTGTGCGCTGGACTGCGGCCCACTGGGTTGACGGTTCAAGTCCGGCAGCAGCTCTCCAGGAGCAAGGCTGGGCTTCCTACTCCCACCAGGGGGCAGTGATGCGAAGGGGAAAGAAGAATCAACCTGCGGGTCTTGTTTAAACGGGGTGGGAAGACAAATGCTTGGGGTGCCTTCTAGACTCCACTCGGCATGGGGCGGTGTACGCGCCATCGTTGTGTCTGTTCTTGCTGTGCGCCTTCAGCCTAGCACAGAATTTGGAGCCTTGAAAAAGTAAATCTCCCTGCAGGACTGCCTCCAAGTGGAAGCTGGCAGGATTTGAAGGATCACATGCGTGAAGCAGGTGATGTATGTTATGCTGATGTTTACCGAGATGGCACTGGTGTCGTGGAGTTTGTACGGAAAGAAGATATGACCTATGCGGTTCGAAAACTGGATAACACTAAGTTTAGATCTCATGAGGTAGGTGATACACTTAATTCTTTTCTTTGGCCAGAATTGGATACAGTGGTCTTAAACCGCAGGACTTTGCAGGTAAGGATTCAGGCAAGGGTGCCCAAGTAAAGTGCCGGCTTTCTGGTGTTAGTTAACGTTGTGTTCATTCAGCATGCCTGAAGCCAAGTGAAAGCATGGATCTTTCAATCGAAAGTTCTGTCTATCCAATAGGGAGAAACTGCCTACATCCGAGTTAAAGTTGATGGTCCCAGAAGTCCAAGTTATGGAAGATCTCGATCTCGAAGCCGTAGTCGTAGCAGGAGCCGTAGCAGAAGCAACAGCAGAAGTCGCAGTTATTCCCCAAGGAGAAGCAGAGGATCTCCACGCTATTCTCCCCGCCATAGCAGATCTCGCTCTCGTACATAAGATGATTGGTGACACTTTTTGTAGAACCCATGTTGTATACAGTTTTCCTTTATTCAGTACAATCTTTTCATTTTTTTAATTCAAACTGTTGTGTTCAGAATGGGCTAAAGTGTTGAATTGCATTCTTGTGTAACACCCCTCGCTCCTAACATCTACATTCCCCTCATGTCTTTGATAAATTGTATTTTAAGTGATGTCATAGACAGGATTGTTTAAATTTAGTTAATTCTCCATGCTCTTCAGACTGTGATATTGTGTAAATGTCTATTCTGCTCTGGTTTGTGTGAACTGGGGTGTGTTGGGGTGTTTGTGGATATCTTACCCGGGGAAGTTCTTATGTTTACTTGCCTTTTCATGTGTCTTTCTGTAGACATATCTGAAGAGATGGATTAAGAATGCTTTGGATTAAGGATTGTGGAGCACATTTCAATCATTTTAGGATTGTCAAAAGGAGGATTGAGGAGGATCAGATCAATAATGGAGGCAATGGTATGACTCCAAGTGCTATTGTCACAGATGAAATTGGCAGTATTGACCTTATACTAAGAGACAAGGGTTAAAAATTACGTAGACCTACCTTAAAACACTTGGCAAAACTTTTATGCAGTTAACCTTTAGCTACAATTGCTGTGTTCTTTATACCTTTTGCAATTGTGGCAAATTTACATTGCCCATTTTGTAACAATTTACTCCCTTCCCCCTTTTTTTGTTTTAATAGGGACTAATGTGGGAAGAACTGGCTAATTTGTCACAGTGCTTAGTTACAACTGTTAATGTGTGACCTGCTGTTGGTGTACATGTGGGTACAGGGTGTCTTTAATTCCAACCAGATAGAGTATAATATCAATACTGCTAAATCTGCATGTCCTCTGTGTGACTGATATAGCGTTGCTATTTCATTTTTTTAAGACAAAATGAAAGCAAAATAATAGAATACCAATGTTATTGGTGTAGATAATCTAGATGGGAGTATTTTGTCTCACCTTCCCCTTTAAACTAATACTCATAATTGACCCATGTTTAGAACACTTTAATTTACAACTTAAATTGCAGGTGGGGACATTATTTAGTTTAGATTTAGGTGGGTAACAATACCAGTAAACTTTCAACTACATAACTCTTTTTGCAACCACCAAACCTGTAAAACGCTGTACAGTAACAAGTGTTGGCATTATCAGTTGAACTGTAAATATTAAAATGCTTCTTCCAATTAGTCTCTATAATGATTAAGTTTTAGAATTTGAACACCATTCAGAAACTTGTTTTGGGGAATTTGATAGTTATTGATGTGCATCTGTTAAACTGATGACAGACATAACTCATCATTCCCCAGAAACC
>PVJH01030423.1:0-24822 GCA_004026705.1 Nesogale talazaci
CTTAACCTATTCTTTCTGAATTTTTATCTCTTGGAATTCCTGTGATGTATATACTAGGTCTCTTAAACATACTGTATACACACGAATATAAGCCGAACTAAATATCTGCTGAGGTACCTAATTTTATGACAAAAACTGCATTAAAAATGTGCTGAGGGCTGAGCCCCGGTGGCGTAAGTGGTTGAGTGTGGGACTGCAGCCCGCAGGCTTGGCGGTTCAAATCCAGCGGCGGCTTTCAGGAGCAGGGCTGGGTAGCTCCCACGACCGGCAGAGGGCAGTGATGCACCCCCCCCCCCCCCGCCCCAAACAGCAACAAAAAAAATTTGCTCAAAAACTCAGTTTATACTCAAGTATATATGGTAATTACATTAAACCGTGCTTAGGCTTCTTGACCCTCTGGTCTTGTTTCTGCCGTGCATGTAAATTAGCCTATCTTATACTCTAAATAGTTGATTCTTCTTTTGCCTGAATGAATCTGTTGGTAAGTCTATTTTGTTTCTCATTTCAGTAGCAATAGATTTTTTTTTTTTAGTTTGGTTTTTCTGTCGATTTTTTTCTTTTTTTTTTAACTCTTTATATTTCCCCTTAGTTGTTGAATTATATTTAATGTTATATTATATTCTTCCATTGAAAATTAGTTGGTTATCTTAAATGCATGTTTACTCCCTTTGCCATGGTCTTCTGCATTAGACATTATTTCTCTGCCCTTTGTGTGTCCTGTGGTGGTTGTTGTTGAGAATTGGAGTTTTTTGAAGCCATTAGCTTCTTCAATTTTCTCCAGTATTTGGCGTTATTGCCCATACAACTTACTGCCCCAAACTTAAGGCAGGCAGAATTGTTGACCTTTGCACCCTGTCTCCCTTCCTTCCTGTAGTGGCTCCTTCTTCCCTAGTTTACTGGTACTTAGATTTCAAAAGTTCCAGGTTTCAGTTTTCACCTTTCAATTTCTCTCTTAACACATCACAGCGGCCAATCTTCCCACCAGCAGGCACTGCAATTCAGGCAAGATCCCATGTACTAATCAATCTGCTCATCGGGAAACGAAGTTCTCTCTCTCTCTCTCTCTCTCTCTCTCTCTCTCTCTCTCTCAGTTATTAATTCCACTTTTACTCTGAGAACCCATACTCACTGAGCCATATTGGGGTTGGGTGATGCCCTTCAATTTTGCTTGCAGCTTCCTCCCTTCCTTCCAACAGTTCCTCCCTGGGGACTGTTGATATCTGAGCACAGGGCACTTCCCTCCCTGCCAGGAGAAGTGGCCGGCCCTGACGAGAAGGACCTCTGAGATACCTTTGTGGAAAGTTTCAGATTCCAGTAACGCTGTGGTGGTTTGGAGAATGGTCTCTTCTTGGGTGCCCTACCTCATGACTTCACTGTAGGGAACCTTCTGTTGGAATTTGTGCGGTACAGCAGCTGAGGATGATTGCTGATTGGGGAAGAGGTTGTCACACCAAAGGGACCCTTGGGGGAGATCTGCCTTTTTGTTGCGGTCAAGGCCCCCTCCCCACCTTGTAGTATGTCGGCTGTGGGAGTGGCCTCCCCTCAAGATGCTTGCTTGCACCTAGCAGTCTCCATCAACAGTCTGTGGGGCTGCAGACGGGCTTGGCCTGACCCCCCAGGAGGTCTGTCCTGTTTGTTTCAGAGGCCTGATGTATGGGGGGTATGTTGGCCATGGAAGCAGACTGCGCTGCATGGACTCTGTAGCAATTCACAGTAGCCGAGAGTTTTCGGATGTAAGAAGTACTGGTACCTCCAGATTGCCCCTGCCCCCCACCTTAGGGAACTGTTTTGTTGCATTTAGCGTCGAGGCGTGTCTCTTGTACAGGTGAGGGCTGTGGTGGTGAGGGATGTGGGTTCCTTTCTGGATCCCCTTGTTCAGTTCTCAGCAGCTGGTGGCCTGTTTCGCTGAGAGGAGGGGCAGGAATGGTGGGAGAAGTGATTTTCCTACCATATTCAACCCATGTTGATTTGTTGATTCTTGCCTGTCTGCAATTACCAGCTGCTTTCCTCTGCTCCCTAATTTAGTATCTTTAGTATCTTATCACCATTTCCTTATTGTGCAGCTTGTGGTATTTGTGGGGGTGGATTTTCCTTCCAGAACTGTCTGAAGTTTTCCCATCTTCATACAGGCCTATATCAGGATTTTCCTATGGCAGTTCCTTTTCATGTCTCAGTTTTAAAAACATCCTTCCCTCTCCAGGAGCCCTGATGGCACCAGGGTTAATGCGGGGCTGCTGACGACAAGGTCAGCAGTTTGAAACCCTAGCTGCTCCCAGGGAGAGAGCCAGGACTTTCTACCCCTGTGTGGCGGGAAACTCACAGGGGGCAGTGCCGGCCTGTCCTTCCTACGGGCTTGCTGTGACTCAGCACCGACTTGATGGCAGAGAGTTTGGTTTGGTTTATCTTGATATCACAGGGACATCTCTCTCTTTTTTATTTTTCTTCTCATCACTACCCTGGTGGGAGTAGGAAGCTCAGCCTTGCTCCTGGAGAGCTGCTGCTGGATTTGAACCGTCAACCCTGTGGGCCGCAGTCCCGCACACAACCACCGCGCCACCAGGGCTCAGCTGGGACGTCTTTTTAAATCTCTTCCTAAAAAGTTTAAAATTTGCTTTTACATGTAGGCCTTGTAAAATAACCTACCTAGAAACTATTTTCCTGTCCGGTTTGCCGCGGCTGCATGCTACTCCTAACACATCATACCTGCAGCCTGTATGTCATTAAACTCTGTTTTCAGGCACTTATTAGGGGCAGATCCAGTCCCCTGACTCGGTGTTCCATTATTCTCCTCTCATTGGTCTCTCTGAGACGTGGGCCCCTTCTCTTTCGATGATCCGCATGTCAGATGTCTTTCTATGAACTTCCTTCCCTGTGCTGGGTAGCCAGCCACTGAGAGACAGTGTGGTGCCTGCTGGGACTGACCCTCCGCTGTCTGGGTTGAGCTTCCTATACTGGCTCCTACCAGGCAGTCATCCAGTTGTCAAGGGGATGAGGGTGCTGGCTTAGACAGAGATTGGGAGAAAAGGTCGTAAGGAAAGACAGTCAAATGTGAGGGGACTAGAGATAAGAATGGGAAGCAGCTTAGGCCTGAGGGGCAGAGGGGTGCCCAGGCCTGAGGACAGCACCTTTTTCCCCTTGGCAACATCCTTCCTCAGTGTCTGGCCCCAGGAATGGTACCTTTATTCAGCTTGGCATCCCAGGCAGTATTGAAGGTTACAGTATCAGCTGTAAGCACATTCCCGATAGAGTGTCTTCTGGTATATTGAATAGGTTTACAGTGGGAGGATGACTGTCAGCTCCCATAAACCTCACAGTTTTATAAATCCTTTATAGAATAGTCATAACTTGGAATCAAATGATGGCAGCATCTTTCTTTTGTTTTTGAATGTAGGGTTATCAACAAAACAGAAAGAAACATGTAAGCAGTTGATCTGATTAGGAAAGTACTGAAGATGACCATTTGTTGTTATTTCTGTGTCGTTTGGTTGTAAAATATACCTTATTTTTAAAAAATATTTTTATTGAGAGCTCTTACATCTGTTATCACAATCCATACACTCATCCAATGTGTCAGGCACATTTGCACATATGCCACCATCATCATTTTCAAAGCATTCTCTTCCCACTTGAGTTCTTGATATCAGCTCTCCATATCTTCCCCCTCGCTCCCACCCCCATCCCTCATAAACTCTTGACAAGTTATAGATTATTATTTCCAGATCTTACATCATCTCCGTTGCCCTTCACCCCCTTTCCCATTATTCATCCTCCTGGGAGGGGGTTCTAGAATGTTCCTTGTGATCCATCCCCCCTTTCTCCCTCCACCATCCCCTGATCCTCCTGGTGTCTCTACTCTCCTTGTGGGACTTGAGGGATTTATCTATCCTGGATTCCCTGTGTTGGTGGTTCTGATCTGTAGCAGTGTGCATGCTCTGGTCTAATCTGATTTGTAAGGTAGAATTGAGGTCATGATAGTGGGGTGAAGGAAACACCAAAGAACTGGAGGAAATTTGTATGTTTCATCAGCACTATACTGCACACTGACTGGCTCATTTCTTCCCCGTGACCTCTCTGTGAAGGATGCCCAATTGTCTACTGATGGGCATTGGGTCTCCACTCCACTACCCCACCCCCCATTCACCTTGGGTATGGTTTTGCTATGGATCTTAGATGCCTGATGCCCGATTCCATCTCAAGATCACACAGACTGCTGTGCTTCTTCCATGCATACTTTGTTGCTTCTGAGTAAAATGTATATTCTAATACAATGTGCTTGGTTAGAAAATATGCCCTATTGTGCTCATAAATATTGCCATCTGGGCACAATATTGCTAGAGCTAAGAAAACTTAGTCTCTGAGTATCTTGCCCTTGACAGATCCTGATAGAGATGGTTTGTGCTGGCCTGGGAGTAGAGTCTGGTTCCATACAGCTCGGAGGGGTGGGAGGATTTGCTATAGATGTAGTTGAGGTCCCGAGTCTGGGGCTTGTGACTGTCCTAGGGAAGAAGTCCCTGTGTGCCTGGGGCACAGAGTGAGCGAGGTGAGAGGTTCTGCCAAGGTTCATACCTTTTGCTCAGCAGAGAGAAAGGCTGCTTGCAAGGTGTTCTCAGTTGACTGGGCACACAAGAATCTTAAGAGAGCTGCTGCTAGTCTCTTGGGGGGACCAATGACGTTGGATGGGCGAGCCAGATAAACCCTGGAAGGTGAGGTACAAGCAAGAGGTGCCCATGTTGCTCAACTCTCAAGTTTGTTGGTGTGTTGACTTGTATCTTCTCTCAGAAGACATTGAATTCTGGACTTTCATGGGTCAAGTGGTACAGTTGACCGCCACTGTTTGTGGACTCCATATTGGTGAATTTTCTTACCTGTTACAACTTAGTTGTCACCTAAGAATCAATGTGGGCAGCAGTCTCACCGTCATTTACAAAGGGAGCATGTGTGCAGTCGAGAAGGTTGACGTCATCAGATGTGCCGAGGTCGGACAGTGCTCCACCTGTGTCTCAGCTCTCACGCAGTAAATCAGTGCCCCTGTGTGGTTATTTAGTGCTGCTGTGTGTGTATGTGTGTGTGCGTGCTCTTAGTTGGTGATCTCTCTGTGTATAGTGTCCCCAAGGGTGGTGCTCATCGTGCAAGAAGGTTGTGATATGCCTTATGAGAAGATAGATGTGTTAGACAAGCCTCATTCTGGCATGAATTATAGAGCCACGAGTTCCATGTTAATAATTAAATAAACCCAAACCCCAAGACTAACTTATTGCCACTTAGCCAAGTCCTGCTTACAGCAACCCTATAAGGCAGCGTAGGTTTGGTGGTTTCTGATCACGTCAGCCCTTAGGAGCAGACAGCCACACCTCTCTCCCATGGAGCACCTGGTGGGTTTGAACAACTGACCTTGCAGTTAGCAGACCGGTGCTTAACCCGCAGTGCCACCAGAGTCCACTATACTTATTCAATAAGGTGACTTTAAACAGGAAAACATATAAAACAAGGTTCTGTATGGATTGGTTACTGAAAATGTGACCAGATCACACAGGAAAATAACCAGGGTAACAACTATAGACCATAACTGCAGTGAGTAATATCAGTAATAAAATGCAGTGATATCTCAGAAAGTGCTTAATACTCACTTGCACACACACCCCTCCTGGACACTTGGCTGTCATGAGGCTTTTTCTGAGTAACAATTTTTTTTCATGGTCATATAACTGAATAGAAAGCTATACCTCACCCATCCTTGTCAGCAATTTGCATTGCATATGAGGCCCTTTCAAAAGTTTGTAGAAATTTTAAATCAAAAGTGAAAAAAACCAACAAACCGCATAAGGCATGGGAAGATGTGATAACCAGTGAATCTGGAAAGCTAACTCGGACCTCATCTTTAACGATGTCTAAACACACTGCTGCTTTTTTAAAGGTAAGTGGCAGTTGACGGGTCCCAATTGAAGAGCCCTGGTGGTGGAGTGGTTGCCCCTTGGGCTGTGATCACAAGGCCAGCAGTTTGAAACCACCAGCTGCTGCCCAGGAGAGAGAGGGGGCTTTCTGCTCCTTAACCACTTGTGATCTCAGAAACTCACGGGGCACATCCATGCTACCTGGCAGCCCTGACTCAATGGCAGGGAGTTAACCCTGATGCTAGTGACAGCCCTTTCACAGCGTAAACATCCAAGCACCTTTCAAGAAGACATAGCGCACACAGCTCTTTGGATTTCTCTTCTAGCATCATGAGCACATAATTGCAATCACGTGGGAGCAGTTTTTGCCCAGCAGCTCAGTTTCCTCTCAGGGACTACAATAATATAAGAGCCCAGATGGTGAGGAATTGAAGAGAAAAACAAAAACTCCTCAAAGGAAAGATGGGTGGCAAAGACGAAACAGACTTATCCGTGTACTTGTGTGAAGAAGAAAACAGGATTACAGATCTGCCGCCGTTTCACTGTTCATGAGTGGCTGTTTCTTGTTTCCATCCGATAATGGTCTCGGTGAGAGGAGGCGTCTTCTCAGCCAGCACACACTTGACATTTGCACTTCCCAACCTTTCCTGAACAGGCCCTTGAAAGCCCAATCCATCAGACTCTTTCAGGGAGGATCTGGCAGCAGGAGCAGCTGTAGGCAGCTTTTGTAGGCAACCAGGCTTCTTCATATCAGCCAAGGCTGATGATGCTTTAATTAATTCGCTGTAGATGCTTTCATTAACGACTTCTTGGCGTATGTAGCATAAATGAGATCCTACCACCACACATATTTCAAGTTTACAATTCGGTATGTTTTTGGCATATGTACATGCTGATCAAGAGGTCAGTGTCACCCACAATCAAGATCATGATCGTGTCTGTGGAAAAAAAGCTAATGAAAAATTTCTACTACCTTTAAAAAAGTCCCCTCATATTACCTGGTAAAAGTCGCTGAGAGATTCTGTGGTAACGGAAGGAAAGAAGGATGGGCATATGATGTGACTTACTGTTTCTCAAACTGATTTGCTGGTCGAAACCTTTGATGCCCCACTCCCAGGAAAGGCATTGCACTTTGCACTGCTGACGCTTCGGAAGAAGCCTGGATGTCGTCTCATGGTGCAACGCTGCCAACTGGCAGAATATAATTCAGAAGTCTGTGTTCTCCATCCACTTGGCCCTCTGTGGAGCAGGAGTCCTGGTGGGGTAGTGTGCTATCTCATTGGGCTCGCAACCTCAAGGTCAGCGGTTTGAACCCACCAGCTGCCCCACAGGATTAAAAAATGCTCTCTGCTCCTGTAAAGATTTCTAGCCTCAGAAGCCAACAAGGACAGTTCTGCCGTGCGCTATAGGGCTGTGACGTGTGGAGACCGTCTCGATGGCAGTGTGTGCTGGCCTAGGGCACACAGTGGCAGCTCTCCAGGCAGCACTGACGAGTTATGACTTGAGCTTCTCTCCCCAGGCCTCCGAGGTCAGGTTGGGGAACCTTGTTTCCCGGAATAGATGGGAGTCTTGGGGAGCTTTTAAAGGTTGTATAAGTCACCTGGAATGCAAGGAAAGAAGAACCTTGGTAGACGAGGCTGATTCGTTTAGACGATTTATTCTTTGAACTCTGGATAAATAGAGACAAATAGTTGTTTCTTAGACCCCACTCTGCGACGTAGACATTAGACCTTTTGAAGTCCATTATGCCAGCTGACTGAGTTGTATCATGAGACCACGGTCAGAGTTCTTTGGAAACGTGAGCAGCGGGGAGAGCAATGTCTTTGCCTTCGCTGCTGTCATCACAAGTTATATTTCTCCCCGGAGAGCGTGGCCACGCTTCAGATTGCTCATGGCCTTCACTCGGTATTTTTATTTTTGGAAAGGACTCTGAGGAATTAACAAAATGTTCCTGATAGGCAGTTTATAAGAAGGGGAATTTGGAAACTACCTAAATGTCTGCCAATCCAGGAAGTGCCTGGCTGTCGGCGTGTCAGCTTGATGAAAGGCTTTCTGCTGTTCACGTGGCTGAAGGAGCCGGTGGCACTGTCGGATGAGTGTCGGACTGCCAGGGCTGGTGGTCCTTCTGGCCAGAGATGGAGCGAAATGCTCCTGTAAAGGTGGACGGCTGGTGGTTATGAGTTAGCATTGACATTATGGCAGGGAGGGGAGGGGTTTTGGGGTGGTGGTGATGTTATTCAAGTGGTCGGTATGTGACTCCGGTCTGCATGTGAAAATTATATAAACTCTAAATAGCCCCCTGAGATAGAAAATAAAGATCGTGCTGAGATGCAAGCTTAGGCTTTGCCTTCTCTCCATCCTTAGGAGAGCTGCCTAGGTGCAGCAGAACCTGGAGCATCCTGGGCTCCCCAGTCTGAGCCCAGCAATGGCTGAAATGGCCTGCTCCCTGCTTTGGGCTACTTGGGCCAGGTGTATTCTGAAACCGGCCCGGGGCCTGGCAGGTACTTCGTGGCTGCTCCGAGACACAGGTATCACACTGACTGGGGAAGGGTTAGTTCTGGACTTATACTCGGGGGACCACAAGGCAGGTGTCAAGTGATGTGATTGTTGAAGACTCTTTAGTAACGTGGAGAGCAAAAACATGAATATAAAAGGCTAGAGATCCTAAATATATAAAAAGAAAGCTTTCCTACTGTGCACAGCTGTGTATCTTGGTGACTGTGTCAGGATGAAGGTGAGTCGTATGCTTTTTTGCTCACTCAATTCCTGCAGTGAGCATGCACTGTATTATTACGACGGGAAAACTAGACAAAAGCAAGCAATCTCAACACTGCTTTTAAGGGAAATTAACTTTTTCCACTACCTTGTAGAAGGGAATATTAAGAATATGAAAGGAACATGCCTTCATATGTTCAAGACCTCACTTTATTTTTTATTTCCTTGAAAGAGTTTTATTGGCACATAGTCCATATTTATAGAATTAAATAGTTCAGTCATAGCCACAAGAGTTGTACAGTCAGTACCACAATCATTTTTACAACATGTTTCCTTCATCCAGTTTCCAATGCACTATGCATGACAGCAAAGCTATCCACATCCCTGCTCCAGGTAGGGACAGATGGAATTCACTGGAGGCTAAATCCACCTGTATTTCCATTTCATTTTTTGTAACTGAAACAACTTTTAAATGAGTCAAAGGGGAATTCAAATAATTAAGTATTAAATATAACCTCATTAGATCTACCATGATTGACTTTACAATGCTGTTTGATAAGTCTATTTATATCCCTTGACTATGGTCAGAGGGGATTTCCTGGAGGCTTAATCTTTGTGTAGACCTTGAAAATGGATTTTGAATTTCCACTGGCATCTATAGCCTTATGCAGGTGCTCATTATGTAAGTTCTGATACCATACCCTCCTTCAGATTTGGATTATATCATGTAAAATCCTTGGATCACACAGGCGAGTATGTTTCTTTCATGTTTCACTTGGATGGCGGTTTATTTTAAGACAAGTTTTAAGATACCAGATATTATTCTTTCTGAACTAGGCACCACCTAGTTTCTTTGCCACACTTTTGCCACACTTACATCTTCAGTGATTTCTTATTGAAGGTACTAAAACCGCCTTTTAATCAGAGATACGAAACTTAAAAAAAAAAAAAGAGCTAACATATAAATAAACAGCAACCTTGATTAATTCCTCAAAAAGCCATTAGGAACTTTGGAACAGACTTCAGGCTGACTGAGGCTTCCTGGTTGCTGGAAAGCACCATTTATTAATCTACAGTAGGAAACCCAATGTCAGGTGAGTGAAGTGATTCTTGCCTGTTCAACCAGTTCAGGAAAGAGAATCTGGTTGGGCAAATGAGCCTCATGGATTGGGCTGAGAAGGGAAAGGTCTTGTGACTATTCTCATCTGGCTGGTGACTCCCTTTTGCTGATAAAAGGGCTGTTCCTGACTTAAGACAAGTTGAGCATTTGTTCTGCTGGAGCTAGGGGGCAGGGTTTGTGTGTGTGTTGGAATGTCATCAATGGTATGATGACGGTGTGTTGACAGAAGTTTATTTGTTGGGCACCAGTTGTGGACAGAGATGGTGTGGGTCTCTCGGATGAGGGTGGCACCTCTATCAGCCTTGCACTGCCCCTCAATGTTGCCCCTCAGCCAGGGAGGAAGGACATGGGAGCAGGCAGCACCCTCTCTTTGCCCCAGTTCTGGACTCTCTTGGGAATGCTCTGGTTCTCTGTGTTCCCCAGGGCTACATATTATGGGCATTTCCTTGGGATGCTGTGATGAGCCTAACGCAGGCCTTATTTAGGAGACTTTTGGTGGCATCAAAGAGGGTGCAGGCATTAAAACAAGAAGAAAAAAGCCACCAGAGATGAATGTGATCGGTAGTCTGACATCATGTGAGATGGTATGCCTTTATGTGAACATGAAAATGTGCCTGTTGAGGTAAGACTAGATGCCTGTTCACTAAAATGGAATTAATAGGAGAGAGGCAAGCAGGTGCAGTGGGGTTTAGACCCTCACACACTGCCCTACTAGTACACACTACCCTGGGCGTGGCTGTCGCACACGGAACTTGTGTGAGTTTGAGTTTTATGAGGGCCTGAGCCCCCCAAAACCCACTGCACCGAGTTTATGTTAACTCCTAATGGCCTTATAAGACAGAGTAGTATTTACATGACTGTAAATCTTTATGGGAACAGACAGCCTCATTTCCTTTGTAACAGCTGGTGGATTTGAACAGCCAATTTATGGTTAGCAGCCGCCTAATGCTTAACTGACTGCAGCAGTAGTCCTCCCTCCCTATATGACTGAGTAATGATGTAGCTGACTGTGTGTGGATCTTGTGACAAGGGCATATGGGTTGTGCATGACTTGTTGTGGACAGGATGGTACTCAGAGGTGGGAAGAAAGTGTGCTGCAACAGGAACTCTGAGGAAAAGAATGAGCACTGGGGAACATTAATACAAAGCACTTCTGCTCATCAAAAACGGCAATAAAGAGGCAAGTTACTAAGTGGGAAAAAAAGATACTTTGTAATTTACAGACAAGTGACTTGACCCTGTGATTCTGTGAGAACAGATCATGACTCAGGAAAAATGGGTTTGTTAGACCGGGTTGGCCAGAGAAACGAGTGCAGTGACATTCATGTATGTGTGAGGGAGAGCTTTCTGTCATGAAGGGGTTGTATCTCAAGCAAACATCCCAGCCCAGTCCAGAGGAAGTCCCTAAATCTGATGATACTAGTCTATCAATCCTTCTGCAGACTCAAGCAGCCTCAGGCAATGTTGCAGAATGCAGGAAGATGGCAGGCTGATAGGGGCAGAGTTTGTGCATCCAAAGGCGGTGAAAGTTTCACAAACCTCTGGTAGGTCTCCGCCATGTGGCTTCCCAACAGGAAGGTGAAGCAGGGGGTCGGGTTGTGGGGGGGGGGGGGCAGCCTCCAGTAAGCCATTTATCTCAGTCATGCCTCCAATGAGGTCATCAAGCTTTGCCCTGATTCCCAGGCAAAATTCCACCCTGACAAGTGGACATGAACTATGTAGCTACAACAGGCCACCCCTTGTCAACTTGACACTTTTACACAACTCTTTAGTCATACGTAACTTTTTTTGGGGTGGAGTGGGGGCACATATGTAACTTTTAAAACAAAGACTATAGTAAAATCATACTTATCCCTTACAGGATAAAGCTAAAATGAATACAATTCAAAATGTTCTAGCCTTATTTGAACAATATTTTATAAGTGAATAAAACAAAAATATTCAATGTCTACTAATTGCAGTTATATGAACACCTACACTTTAATCCTGTAATTATATTAACATATTCCCCCACCAATGAAAGTTTGTAAACCAGCCACTTCATACTTTATCTTCCCCATTTCTGGTATTCAATTTCTATACTGCCCACTTCTGTCAACTCAGTGCTCAGAGGAGACAAGAGTGTTCTTTGATGTGAAGAATCTTCACTCCATTGACACCTTGTGAGCCCGCATCCATAAACAAAGTCAAATCAGGACAGGCTGTCTATAAAGTCAGCAGCAATACCCCTCAATTAACAGACTAAGAAATCTTCTCTTCATCTGTTGGGTTCTGCTTAACTCAATGTGAGCTGCCTTACTTAACCCCATTGATTACCTCACCTTTCAACTATAGGACCTGTCACAAAATCTCAAAAACCCCTATCCCCCTTGGGCTAGGATAGGCGCAGGTTCTGAACAACTCTTTAAACTTCAGAGCAACCAAAATATTCTTTGTCTTTCCTCTAGTCCCAGTGAACCAGTTCCATGGGTGTCAGTGTCCAGACTTTTTACAAGTGGATTCAGATGGTCACCTAGAGTTTTTCAGGCTACCCACAGGATTTCTTAAAGTTCTAGAGAGAAGAGTTTCGTTGTGGCTCCAGTTTTCCCCCAGCTTCAGGTGTAAACTACTAGTTCAAACTTCAAAAATCAAAAGGGCTCCTTTTTCCTTGGTTTGCCAACAGCCCTCCCAGCAAGTCTTTTCAAATGCAAGTGTCCTGAGCACTAAAGACACTGGGTGGAGCTTATCTTTAAGCGCCTTCTTTGCAGGCAAGTCCTATACCCATGGAAAGATCTAATTTAATGACTAAAGACAATGGGTTTACAAACTCTTCTTACTCCCCAATAATCACTTCTATCACATTGTATCAAGAAAATAGGTAGAAAAAAAAATCACTATAAACCTAGTAGAGTCATATCCTAAGCACATTCTTAAAACAGTCAAATTCATTCCCTAACCAAAAAGAATTTTTCTAGTTGCACCTTTATTTGAAAGTCTCATTTGACAACTTATCATTTTCCACCCAGTCAGCAGCAGACACTTTCACAGAAGTCACAATCTTTTGCTTAGGTGCTGCCTTTGTGGGAGCTTTAGTAGCAGCTATTGCTGTCTTGTGAGGTGCTTGCTTTGCCATTTCTGCTTCCTTGGCAGCCCATGTAGCCTGTCTTGTTGGACCTTTCTAACTTCATAGTCCTGATTCCTCTTGGTCATTATATCAGAGATGCACCAGTGATGGCCTTGTGGAATTTGACTGCACAGCATGTTCTTTGGCTTCACATTTCTTCTGATTGCACCTCTTTATGCTTCCTTCTATAGAGAACAGTCCAGTTTCTCTGCCGAGGGTTCTTCTTGGAAAAGAACGCTGATTGGCATTTTGCATTATGAAACTAAGAAACCTTTTCCTCAGTCCTGGTCTAGCTCCTGTAGCGTCTGGGGTAAATCTTGTACCCACAGAACCTGCATGGCCTGACCTTCATAGCTACAATAGCAGAGGAACTGGAAAAGACAGCAAAGAGAGAAAAAAATCAATCCTTATCTAAACTATCTTATCTAAACTAAACTTTCTTATCTAAGCTTAAAAATATTCAAATATAATCCTTTCTTATCTAAATTATTCCTATGCAATATGGCCTTAGGCCTCTGGCTGCATCAAGCCAGGGCAGGGCTTTCTTTCTTTCTTTCTTTCCTTTTTGTAATCATTTTATTTGGGGCTCAGACAACTCATCACCATCCATACATATATCCATTTTGTCAAACACATTTGTACATTTGTTGCCATCATTATTCTCAAAACATTTTCTTTCTACTTGAGCTCTTGGTATCAGATCCTCATTTTCCCCTCTTCCTCTCCCATCCTCTCTCCCTCATGAACCCTTGATAATTTATAAATTATGATTATTTTTTCTTGTCTTACACTGTCTGATGTCCCCCATGGAGGGGACTATATACAGATCATTGTGATCAGTTCTCTCTTTCTCTCCCACCTTTCCCTTCCCCTCCTGGTATCACTACTCTCATTATTTTCCTGAGCAGTTTATCTATACTGGATTCCCTGTGTTTCCAGCTCTGATTTGTACCAGTGTCCATACTCTGGTCTAGCTGGATTTGTAAGGTATAATTGGGATCATGATAGTAGGGCAGGGAAGAAACATTAAAGAACTAGAGGAAAGTTGTATGTTTCATCAGTGCTATTCTGCACCCTAATTGGCTCGTATCCTCCCTGATACCTTTCTGTAAAGCGATGTCCAGTTGCCCAACGATAGGCTTTGGGTCTTCACTCCACACTCCTTATTTACAATGAATGATTTATTCTTCTTTGATGCCTGATACCTGATCCTTTGGACATCTCATGATCACACAGGCTGGTGTGCTTCTTCCATTTGGGCTTTGTTGTTTCTCAGCTAGATGGCCGCTTGTTTATCCTCAAGACTTTAAGACTCCAGATGCTACATATTTTGATAGCCAGGCACCATCAACTTTTTTCACCACCTTTGCTTATGTACTTGCTCAGTCTTTAGTGATGCTGTTGGGAAGGCGAGCATCATGAAATGCCAGTTTAATAGAACAAAGTATCCTTAAATTAGGAAGGGGCTTTCTGTCAGTCATTTTGACTAGGAAACTTAGTCTCAGAGAAGTTTGCCCAATGAACTTGAAACTTACATTTAGCCACGTATATTTTCTCTGTTTTAGACAAGAGTAACTAAAAGCAACTTCTAGGAATCAAAACCTTCCTTTCTCACATCCTTTCCAGAAAACAACCAAGTTAACAGTGTGGCCTTATCTGACTTTCAACTAGCCAAAGAAAAACTGCCACGAGGGAGAGGTCAAGCAAGTATCCACTCTCCATCTGCATGATTTGCTTCTCTAGTAGCTCACTCCCAAAATACCATATTGTTTTTGACCCCGTTGACTAGAGAAACAAATCTAATGACACTCACATGTGTAAGAGAGAGCTTTATATCAAGAAGTAATTATTTATCAAGCAAACATCTCAGCCCAGTCAAAATCAAGTCCATAAGTTCGATACGAGTTCATAAGTCTGATACTACTCCCTAAAACCCTCTTCAGATTCAGGCAGCCTCGTGCAATGATGCAGAACACAGGAAGATCATAGACCGGTGGGCACATAGACTTGTGAATCCAAAGGTGGTGGAAGCATCACAAGGCTCTGGCAGGTCTCAGTCATGTGGTTTGCCACCAACAGTAAGGTGAAACAGAGAAAGAGAGGGACCAGCTTCTTGGTCATGCCTTCAAATGAGGTGATCAAGCTTTCCCTGATGGATAGGCTAAACTCTACCCCTACACTTTATTTATCAAGTTGACAAGAAATTATGTAACTACCACCATGAGCTAAAGTCTTGAATGAGATTCTTTGAGGAGAGGAAATCTGAACATAGAAAAGAGGTCTGATCTCATCAGTCATAAGGGAAATGCAAATAAACCCCGAAGAGAATGGTATTAGACATCTAGTGGGTGGATTGACAAGAATAAAGACACCTGACAAAACCAAGACTGGTGAAAATGTGGATTGAAGACATTTAAATACTGCCCTGTGCATGTAGTTTGATTGGCAAATATTTGACATTACCTGCCTTGGTGAATATTTGGACCTTATGATCCACCAGTTCCACATCTATATATGTATCCTGGAGAGACTCATGACTCATGTGTCCTGAGGGACCTGCCCCTTGTGTTTCTGCTCTCTAGGTCCCTCCCTCCCACTTGTTCCAGGGAGCTCTGTTCGATCACTCTCCAACTGGAGTGACAGTTCCCCACTCCCGTGAATGTATTAAAAGACTATGGCTTCTGAAAGTCTGTATATTTACTCTCACTGCCCTTCAGAGAGTCAGGCCAGAGCTCTGACTGCTTTCTTTATGATCATGGTGAGAAATTCACAAGTGGAGGAGAGGGAGGAAGAACATGAAGTTCCATGTCCTGGGAAGGCAAGGTTTTGAATTTCTTTCTAGATTTATCATTAGATGCCCTATTTTTTCCCCTCTTTCTTCCTTCCTCACCCACCAGTCCTTACTTGCTTCTCATCAGTCCCTCCTCACCTGCCCATCCTCCCGTGCTCCTCCTCACCTGCTCAGTCTCATCTACATATCTTCAGTTGCCCCCTTCCTGTGGCCTCTCTTCTCCTCAGGTTTTTGGAGCTGGGTCCAATTGTCTTATTTTCCTAGAGTCTTTCCAGGTTATTCCCCACCATGAACCCTTTATATCATTTAGCTCAATAAAGGAAGCTTCTAAAGGGGGAGGGGGAAGGTGTGGGAAGTACTTCCCCACACAGAAGTAGGTAGAGAGAGACCTCATTCTAAGAACCAAGCCTAGGAAATGTTGATTGATAGAATCAATAAGTATGGGTCTGATTGTTTGCTTTTAGGCAACTCTCCTGAGATTTTTTGTTGTTGTTGTTCTAAAACTCTTAAGTGCCACCCTGGTGTTACCCTGGGGTTCTCTTCTAGACTCTTCTGTTCTGCAATCTGAGGGCTGGAGTGTATAGAGAATCCTCCCAGTCCTAAGATCTTTAAAGGTGCACCCCTGATATGGAGGACACCCAAAAGCAGTTGAGTTTTTTGTTGTTGTTTTGTTTTGACCTTTTTATTGTGATTTGAGTGAAAGTTTACCACATAAATTGGTTTTTCATTTAGTAATTTATGCACATTTTGCTTTGTTACATTGATTGCAGGATGGGGGTGAGGGGCAAATGTAACAGCTAGGCTCCTAGTTCCATGCATCCTTCTTCCCTCTGCTTCTGAGCTTTATCCATGGGCAGATGCTGCTGTTTTGGTTTTGTATGGTTGGTTGTTCTAGGTGGTGCTGGGATAATTGTTCACTTTATAGGACTATCTATCATTTGGTTGAAAGTTGAGCCATTGGGTGAATTCAGTTTCAAGTTTAAAAGGTGACTAAGAGGCTATAGTCTCAGGGTCCTACCAGTCTCTGTTAGGCCACTTTCTCTGGTCTTTTTTAGGATATTGAGTTTTCTTCCACATTTTTCTCTCACTCTATCCAGGACCTTCTATTGTGGTCCCTTCCAGAGTAGCCGACAGGGCTAACTATGTACCAACTAGTTTTTCTGATCCCAGGGTTGTAGAGATTGAAGTTCGTGTGATCCATTAGCCCTTTGGACTGATTGTTTTCATTTGACTCTTGTTTCCTTCACTCTGAATTTTCTTTGCTCAGGATTGAGAGAGACCAATTGTTATAATTTAAATGACTGTTTGCAAGTTTTTAAGAGTCCAGGCAATACTCACCAAAGTTGGATGTAGAACATCTTCTTTGTGGACTTTGAGTTTGGCATTTAACCTTCATGTTCTGCAGAACCCATAGGTCCAATGGTTCGTTCCTAAAGGTGTTGGGTTATGGCCAAGAGTTTACACAGCTTTGTCTCCTTTTGCTCTCTTACATGCAGGGTTATGTTAACAGCACATATAACTACATAAACAGAAATATCACCCACTAAACCCTGGCGCAGTTGTGGATGTTATCTAGCATATGTACCTTTACCTCTTCACCTTGTCTGTATACTTATTTGTAGATTAATGTTTGTTATTGCTAGTCAAGCTGGATTTGGTATGCAATAGTACCTGTATTTATGTTTGTTGTCTTCCCTTTCTTTAGTGATATTATTCCATATGGTATATTGTCTTTCCCTTTGCCAGATTACTGTATGTATTGTTTACTTAGAAATCCTTCCTCTCTATTAACCATAAAAGAATGTTTCCGTGTATAGACCTTTCCTTAACTTTTTTTGAGGGGGGCATCATTGCCCTCTGGTGGGAGTGGGAGGCCCAGCCTTGCTCCTGGAGAGCTGCTGCTGGATTTGAACCTCCAACCCAATGGGCTGCAGTCCCGCACTCAACCACTACGCCACTGGGGCTCAGCCCCCCTTAGCTTTTATAATAGTAGGTTCATACATTATTTGTGCACTCATTTCAGGATCATTCATGTTGCGAGGTCTTTTGCAGACTTTTCATTATTCTTTAGCATAGCATAGTATTCCATTGTATGTTTTTACCAAAGTTTACCCATTCATCTGTTGATGGGCAGTTGGGGTTTTTTTTTTTTTTTTTTTTTTTGCCATTGTGAATAATGCTGCAGGGAACATGGCTGTACGTATGTCCGTTGCTGTTATGGTTTTTATTTCTCAGAGTAGAAGTAGGATTGCTGGATCACATAGTATTTCTATTTCCAATATTTTAAGTGAATGGCATACTCTTTCCCAGTGGTCATACCATTTTGCAGCGCCACCAGCAGTGGTTGATGGTTCAGTCTCTCCACGCGCTTTCTTTCTCAAGGCCTTCTACTGTTAATGTGGGGGTGAGATGATCCCTCATTATTTTGGTTTGCATGTCTCTAATGCTTAGAGATCACAAGCATTTTCTTTTTCTTTTTTGAGGGGTGGGGAAGCCTAGAATTAAGTTTGAATCCCCAATCCATCCTTTCATTTATGGTTTGTATTTGTCTCTGGTTCACTTTAAACTCGAACTCACTGCCATTGAGCTGATGCTGGCTCCACAAGCATTTCTAAATGTGTTTGTTGAATTTCGGAATGTCTTCTTTGGTATGTCTGTAGCCCTTGTCCATTTTTTAATTGGGTGGTTGGGTTTTTGAGTGTTAAAATTCTATATAAATTTTAGAAATTAATCTCATTGCATATGTCACTGCCTAATATTTTTTCCTAAATTGTAGGTTCTCTTTTTACTGTTTTGGAGAAGTCTTATGATATTCACACGTATTTAATTTTTAGAAGATCCTAGTAATTTCACTTATTTTCTGCTGTTTGTACATTTTGGGCTATGTTTGATAGTATACTAGGGGTCCATAAACGAGGGACCATATGTTTATAGTTTTCAATTTTATACTTACATTTTTTAATTCACTTTTAGTTTTTGTAAATGGTGTCATGAGACTTTTTTTTTTTTTAGCAAATGACTACCATTAAAAACTATTTTTGCTTTTGAAATGGCTATCCATTTTTGCCATCTGAGTTTCAAATTTGTTAGGGTATAGTTTCTTATAGTATATTTTTTACTATCCTTTTTATTTTAGTTGATTCTGTTGTGATATTATCAACTTCATTGCTTGGTCATGTTCTTTACATCTTTCTTTTCCTTTGTTAAAATTTCCCAGTGATTTGTCAATTTTCTTAATGTTTTCAAAGGCACAACTTCTGTTGTTTTCTCTGTTTTTGTTTGATTTCATTTATTTCTGCTCTAAACTTTATTACTTTATTTTATGGGTGCTTTATTAGTACAACTTTAAAAAATGTCTGGAGGCTTGGTTTGTGGCCCAGCATGTGACTTATTTTTGAGACTTGTCCACGTGTACTAGAAAAAAATAAGCATTATGTATTGTGAGTAGAGTGTACTTTACGTATGTGAGAGGTCAGATTGACTGTGATGTTGAGGTCTTCGTTATCTTTGCTGAGCTTCTTTCTAGTCATTGTGTCCTTCACTATAGATGGTATGTTAAATTCTCGTACTATTATTGTGAAGTTGTCTATTTCTCCTTTTCATTCTCTCATTGTTTGCATTATATATTTGGGTGTTTTTTTCATGGGATGCATAGATAGTTATCATTATGTCTTCTTGCTGGAATGATCCTTCGGTCATTATATAATGCCTTCCTTGCCCTTTATGCCGATTCTTTTTGCGATGAAGTCTGTTTCATCAAAATTAATAATGCCGTTCCTGTTCTTTTTTGGTTGCTTGCTGGATTTTTTGTCTCTGTGTCTAGTGCGAGTGTCTGGTCGGTAGTCTATCGATAGCTCCTATCTTCTTATCTGAGGGAGGACCTGCTGCTGGCTTCATTGGTGGCACCTTTAGACTGCTATCTGCAACATCAGCAGTTCAAACCCACCTGCTATCCATAGGAGAAAGGGCAGCTTTTAACTGCTGTACAGATTTAAAGTCTCTGGAACCCACAGAGTCAGTCTACTCTGTCCTAAAGAGTAACTTTGAGTTAGAATTGATTCCATTGCAGTGGGTTTAAGTTTTCTTTTTGTTTGTTTGTTTGGTTTTTTTGTTTTTTTTCAGGGGGCATCACTGCCCTCAGGTGGGGGGAGTAGGAGGGGTTTGAGTTTTCTTATCCATCATCCCACTCTCTTATTCTTGATTGGTGCATTTGATCCATTTACATTTCCTGGAATCAATGATAGGCATGAATGTAATATTAATATTATATTTATTTTTATTGTGGCATTTTTTATTTATTTGTTCCATTTCTTTCTGTGATGAATTCATTTTGTTACCAGATTTTGTTTTCATTTTCCTCACTGCTCTTGAGTTTGTATTTATGAAATCCCAGTGATGTTCTTGTTTCTGCTTTTGATTAGAAGATTTATTGATTTTCTTTGTGCCACCCTGCAATTGCTTTTTATATTCTTAAGTTTAAAGTACTTTTTTCCATTTGGAAGTCTGTAGTTATACTATTTATTTTCTCCCTCTTTTAGAATAAGAATATTGTAATATTTTATTATTTTTAACAGATTTATTGGTGCATGGTCCACATATCATACAATGCAATAGTTTTTTTTAATTTTTTTATTTTGGGGCATCGCTGCCCTCTGGTGGTCATGGGAGCTACACAGTGCTGCTTCTGAGAGCGTCCGCTGGATTTGAACTGCCAAGCCCGCAGGCCGCAGTTCTGCACTCAACCACTTATGCCACCAGGGCTCAGACCCAGTGCAATAGTTTAAACATGTTAAGGAGAGTTGTTCAATCATCACCACACTCAATTTTAGACCATTTTCTTCTTTCTTGGACTCATTGCTATTAGCTCTCAATTCCCCTGCTCCTCCCAATCTTCCCTACAGTACCCCCAAGAAACCGCCAGTCCAGTTACCGCTGGTATAGACTTACCTATATTGGGTTTTATATATAGAAAAACATGCAAAAACCAAACAATAAGAACTAGCAACAATAGCAAAACAAAACAGAGAAAAACCTCAACTGAAAAGCAGAAAATATTAAACTCTAGGCAAATTTAAATTATATCAAAAGGGAGATCAAGTGATACAGTGTTAAATTTTAAACTAACTGCATCTAGCCATCTCACTTTCCAATAAACTCTGCATGACAGCAAGACTATTTACATGCTTATTTTCTCTCTTGCATTGTAGTTGTTATCATTTACAGTTCAACACCTCTGGTTCTCTGTTTTCAGCCTTGTAAGTTTACTTTATCTTTGAAAATTCTTTTTCTGAGTTGGTTTTGGCTGATGCTGTCATGTGTCTTAACCTCAGCTTGTGGTCTGATGTTGATTCTCTGTCTGTAAGACTCCCTTGAGCATTTCTTGTAAGAATGGTTTGTTTTTTACAGATTCCATTAATTTCTGTTTTCCTGGAAGTGTCCTTTATTTCTCTATAATATTTGAGAGACAGTTTTACTGAATATATAATTCTTAGTTGGTAGTTTTTTCTCTTAAGCTTTTATATATGCCTTTACATTACTTTTTCTTGGGGGGGGCATCACTGCCCCCTGATGGTGGGAGTAGGAGGCCCAGCCTTGTTCCTGGAGAGCGCTGCTGGATTTGAACCTCACACCTAGTGGGCTGCAGTCCCGTGCACAACCACTACGCCACCGGGGCTCAGCCCCTTTACATTACTTTTTTACTTGCATAGCTAATCCTGAGAAATCAGAGGTGGGTCTTGTTGTTTCTCTTTTATAGGTGACATTCTCTTTTCTCTGTGTGACTCTCAGGATGTTTTGTCTTTGGTTTTGGAAAGCTTGGTTATATGTCTTTGTTACTTTCTTTTGGAACCTGTCCTATAGGGAATTCAATTTCTTGGATGAATGTCTTTCACCCCTGTAGAAAAAGGGAAGTTTTCTGCTACCAAATCTCTGATACTCCTCTGTGTGGTTTACTTTGGCCTGCCTCTTCGAATTCTGGGATTTCAACCACATGATGCTCCTTCCCTTGACAGAGTCCCACAGAAAGGGGAGTATCAGAGATGTAGGCTTTCTTCATCTGCTCCTCCCCACCCCCCCTCAATTGGGTGGAGTAGTAGGTGGTAGGTATGGTAGACTGATTGGTGAGAAGACAACAATTACTTTCTGCCTGACAGAACAGAGGAGATAAAATAAAGGAAAGAAAATACAAGTGGGATAAGAAAACAGGCAAAGACATGCCCTTTGGGGACAACAATGAAAAAGCAGGGTCAGGATTGTACCCTGTCTGACCCCACTACACCAAAGAAAAACACTAAGGGTGTGCAGCAGAGCAGCAGGAGGAGCAAAGCATGAGCTCCTTAGGGAGTGCCAAGGATATACTTTGGGGCCAGGGTGTGCCCCCCCCCATCAGATTCAACTGGAGGACACTTCTGAAGGTCAATGAACAGACCTTGAACTATTTGCAGGTTTTTATTTTAATGTTGCTATTATTTTTTAACTTATTTATATTTTTATGGACATTGGTTTTTTTTGTTGTCATTGTTTTGCTTTCTTTGGTTGCTTCATCTTACAAGGTCTTGTGTTTTTTGTACATGTTATTACCTCCATTTAAATAAGATAGACTTGATGAACAGTCTGGAGGAGAAAACAATGGGACTGATGGTTCTAGAGGGACATGGAAGAGGGGGAAGTGGGGAAAAGGAGGTGGTGTTGACCAATCCAGAGGTAAGGGAACAACAGCTGATCCAAAATCAGTGACAAGGTGGGTGTGAGAGGCCTGATAGGGATTGATCAAGAGTAATGTAACAGAGAGAACATACTGAAACCCAAATAAGGACTGAGCGTGATAGTGGGACAAGAGGAACGTAACAGGAACTAGAAAAAAGAACTGGAAGACAAAGGCATGTACACAGGTAAATATATTTATATATAATGATGGGGAAATAGATCTGCAAGCATATACTTATAGGGTTAGTATTAAGGCAGCAGATGGGCATTGGACCTTCACTCAAGTACTTTCTTAATGCAATAACACTTTGTTCTATTAAACTGGCATTCCATGATGCTCACCTTCCCGACATGATCACTGAAGACAGATGTGTGCCTAAGCAAAGGTGGTGAAGAAAGCTGATGGTGCCCGGCTATCAAAAGATATTGCATCTGAGGTCTTAAAGGCTCGAAAGTAAACAAACAGCCATCTAGCTCAGAAGCCACAAAGCCCACATGTGTGACCATGCAGTATCAAAGGGATCAGTTATCAGGCATCAAAGAATTAAAATTCATATAATTGCATGTCCACCTTCCTGATAGGATTGCTGAAACTAAATATGTGCATAAGCAAATGTGATGAAGAAAACTGATGGTGTCCAGCTATCAAAAGATATAGTGGGCTGAGCCCCGGTGGCATAAGTGGTTGAGTGCGGACTGTTACCCGCAGGCTTGGCAGTTCAAATCCAGCAGCAGCTCTCAGGAGCAGCACTGGGTAGCACCCACAACCACCAGAGGCAGTGACGTCCACACACACACAAAAAAAGATATAGTGTCTGGGTTTTAAAGGCTTGAAGCGGCAATCTAGCTGAGAAGCAACAAAGCCCATATGGATGAAGCACACCAGTTTTTGTGACCACAAGGTGTTAAAGGGATCTGGTATTGGGCATCAAAGAACTAAAAATTATATCATTATAAATGAGGGGGAGTACAGATTGGGGACTCAAAGTCCATCTGAAGGTGAAGGGACATCCTCTTTCAGAAGGGTCTTGGGGAGGAGACAAGCCAGTCAGGGTACAGTGTAGCAACAATGAAATATGCCACATTCCTCTAGTTCTTAAATGCTTCCTGCCACCCCCTCCCCCAGATGATGCCAGTTCTACCTTACAAATCCGACTAGACCAGGGGATGCACAATGGTACAGATAGGAACCAGAAACACGAGGGAATCCAGGACAGGTGATCCCTTCAGGACCAGTGGCCAGAGTGGCAATACCAGGAGGGTGGAGGGTGGGTGGAGTAAAAAGGATGAACTGATTATAAGGATTTGCTTATCACCTCCTCCCTGGGAAACAGACAACAGGGAAATGGGTGAAGGGAGACATCGGACATCAGTGTAAAATATGACAAAATAATAATAGTTTATAAATTATCAAGGGTTCATGAGGGAGTGGGGAGGGAGGGGAAATATGAGGAGCTAATACCAAGGGCTTAAATATAAAGAAAATATTTTGAGAATGATGATGGCAACAAATGTACAAATGTGCTTTGCATACAATAAATGTATGTATTGATTGTGATGAGAGTTGATGCGCCCCCAATAAATAAAATGATTTTTTTAAAAGAAAGAAAATGGATAGAGATAAAAGAAGAAGAAGGTGGAGAAGGAAAATGTAAATCACAAGGAATAACTGAGAGAAGGAAAAACAAATAAGATAGTGTAGTAGTGATTGTCCATGCATCTAAGGAGGCAGGGACAGGACTCCATACTCCCCTTGCAATCCGTTTCAGTGACATTTCATGAGAGTCCACTCTGTCACTCACACAGGTAACAGGGTTCACAGAGTAATAGCTGACAATGTGCAGCTGGGTCTGGAGGAGCTACAATGGTTTAGATGTTTCTGGTGATAGGAGGTGGTTTAAATGAACTGTGAGGAAGCAGGAGTTGGGGAACATCCGTAAGTATGATGTTGGTGTAGGTAGGGGTACTTGTCCTTGATCACCAAGAAGATAGGGTTTGAAATGTGGGAGAATTTATTTATCTTGTCTCCATTCTCTTTTATGGGTTCAATGTATTTTTAGGTGAATGTAGTAGTTATCCAGTTCCTACCAAGACTCACTATCACTTAACTGTCAGTTTGTCCAGCTGTAGTGTCTTGTGTGTTGCTGTGGTGATGAGAGTTATGTCACTGATGTTTCAAATACCAGCAGGGTCACCCACGGTGAACAGGGTATAAAGTGGAGGTCAGAAGAGACTCTGAAGTTTGCTCTTAGTTGTAGAGTAGCAAAGGGAAATGAAAGAAATGAGGAAGCCAAAGCGCTGAACAGAACATTTCAAAGGGCAGCTCAAGACAAAGTAAAATTTAGGATATATTAAAACACCTAGTGTTAGAAACCCAAAAAGAAAGAGTATGCTGATCATGTCTTAATCTGAAAGAGCTCAATAAAAATTTCAAGCCTTGAGTGGCAAGATTGAAAGATTCTATGGACAGAAAACTGAATGATACAGAAAGCATCAA
>PVJH01030424.1:0-24916 GCA_004026705.1 Nesogale talazaci
CCACCGGAGAGCAGTGATGCCCAAAAAGAAAACAAAAAGAAACAAGGATGTTAAGACTTGACCTCACATATTTGGACCTGTTATCAGTAAAGACCAATCCCTGCAAAAGGACGTCATGCTTGGTAGAGAGGCTACAAAAAAGAAGGTCTCAACAAACAGACCTTGAAGTATTTACAGGGCTGAGCCCCGGTGGCGTAGTGGTTGTGCGCGGGACTGCGGCCCACTGGGACGGAGGTTCAATTCCAGCAGTGGGGCTGGGCCTCCTACTCCCATCCCCGGAGAGCAGTGATGCCAAAAAAAAAAAACGACAAAAATAGAAGGGAGATTCCTCAACAGAATTTAGGACATACACACAAAACTAATGGTCAACATCCTCAAGAAAGAGACGGAAAACATTCCTCTGAGAATGGGGAGGAGACCAGAATGCCTTCTGTCACCATTCCTATTCAATATTGCAACAAAAGTCCTAACTAGGGAAATAAAGCAAGAAAGGGAAATAAAAAACATTAAAACACACAAATTTGTAGGAAGAAATAAATCTATCCCTATTTGCAAAAGATAGGATCCTGCATATAAAAAAAATTCCAAAGATTATATAATAAAGCAACTGAAACCAATATAAGTATTCAGCTCAGTGGCAGGGTACAAGGTCAACAAACCAAAAATCAGCTGGGTTTCTCTAAATATCAAAGGGAATTCTGAAAAGGATATCAGGAAAATAGCATTTACAATAGCCACCAAAAATACTCAGGAAGAGGGACTGAGCCCCGGTGGCCTAAGTGGTTAAGTGCAGGACTGCAGCCTGCGGCCTGGGCAGTCCAAATCCAGTGGTGGCTCTCAGGAGCAGCGCTGGGTGGCGCCCACGACCACCAAAGGCAGTGATACTCAGGAAGAAAGCTACTTAGCTAGATAAAAGCCTTATACAAGAAACCAAAAGAAAGCTCTAGGGGGTATTTCTACATAAGTGGAACGACATATATGCTCTATACAAAAAGTAGAGCGATACCCAGATAAGCAAAGCATTACTAAAAAAGAAGGACAAAGCAGAAGACCTCATATTTCCTGATCTGAGAACCTATTTCTAAGGCACAGCAGTCAAAACAGCCTGGCACGGGTACAAAACCAGACTAATGGAATAGAATTTTACCCCATTCACCTACAACTACCTCAACTTTGACAAAGGGTTGAGGTTCATTAAGAGGGGAAGAGATCATTTTATCTCTTTCATAAATGTGGCTGACAAAATTGGATATCCTTTTTCAGAAAAATAAAATAGGATCTATACCTTACACCACATACAAAAACCAACTCATGATGGATCGATGACTAAATATAAAATCTAGAACTACAAAGATCATCAGTGAAAAAAATACAGACAAAAAGTAGGACCTTAATATGTGGCATGAACAGACTATGAAACAACTGAAAATTCACAAACAGTAAAAGATAAAACTAGATGACTGGGCTTTCTAAAAATTAAACATCTCAGTGCATCAAAACTTTCAAGTGTCAAGAGAGAATGTACAACTAGTAAAATCAAAACTTTGGCAATGACATCTGACAAGGAGACTAATCATTAACATTTATAGAAAATGTTAACACTTCAACAACAAAAAAGGTCATCAATCAATTGAAAAATGGGCAAAACATAGGAATAGACACTTTGCCAAAGAAGATAACAAGTGACCAACAAGTGCATGAAGAGATGTTTGCCATCATTAGCCATTAAAAAACCCAATGCCCTACACTTACTACCTTCTAGTCCATTCTGATTCCTAGCGACATTGTAAAGCAGAGTAGAAAGGCCTCTTTGCGTTCCAAGGCTGGAGCAAGCAGAAAGTCTTGTGTTCCTCCAGAGTGGCTAGGTTCAAACTGTTCAGCTTGTGGCTAGCAGCCCAACACGTAACCAACTACACCGCCAAGGGATTTCAAGGCAGTTTACAAATCTGTATGGTACAGATAGCACCATACATCAAAGAAGCAATCCTGAGGTGAACAGTGCGACACAGACCCAGAAATGCAAATCAGTGTCAGTGGGGTGTCATCTGGCTCCAACAATACTAGCCATAATACAGGAAACAAGCAACGAGGGCAAGGGTGTGGGGAGAGGAGAACTTTCACACATTCCTGGCGGGTTATAAAATAATACAGCCACTCTGGGAAATGGAATGCTGTTGCCTTAAGAGAGTCAGAAGCAGGTGCCACATGAGTCTGCAATCCTAGAGAATGAGGTTTGTGGCACAAATGGAAACATGCGCACCGGCATCCATCGCTGCATTATGCACAACCGCAAAAAGATGAACACGACCTACATGACCTTCAGGACACGGACGGGTAAACTACAGCTACATGCACACAACCCCAAACGAGGCAACTTTAAAGAAAAGAAAACTGTGAACATCTCACAATGTGGATGAACAAGTGAAATCAATCAATCACAAAGGGGCAAATATTCTATGAGACTTTAAAAAAAGGTTTAGTCTCCCTCCACAGCAGACACAGATTAACGTGGTGAAGCAAAGGCCATACACAGGAATGGGAGGTCAGCACAGGAAGGCACAGGACTGGGCACAAGAGAAAGCAACCACAAGAAATTCTATTACACTAGGAAACTTGCAGTAACAGTAAACACAAATAATTGAGGAGCTGGCACATGGATAGACATGCAAGCTGAACAGGTATGGGACAGATGTACATACATCTGGATGTATGTATACGCATAAGCATACATAGGTTTGGCCTGCAGGTTTCTACGTGTGCATTCATATGTGTTGTGGCGATATTCAGATATACATTGCAAAGAAATATACAGGGGCAAAGTCATCGAAGCTTCCTAGCCATAACCAAATAATCGAAGGAAGGACTGAGCCACTGGGCTTCCAGGGCTAGGACGTAGACTCAGAGGCATACAGGTTAATAGGCCTAACATGGGCCCCAAGGGCACAGCTTTGCATCCAACTTTGGTGGGTAGCAACTTCAGGTTTTAAAAGTTTGTGAGTGGCCACCTGAGATAAAACTCCTGGTCTCTTCCCATCTGAAGCATAGCACAGTGAAAAAAAAAATCAAAGACTCAAGGAAAAACAATTAGCCCAAAGGACTACTGGGTCACGTGACCCACAGGCCCTGTTGGCCTCACAGGCCCTACTAGCTTGAGCCCAGAGAACACGGGTTACTACCTCTAATAACCCTTCTGGGAGCATTCACAATAGAAGGCCCTGAAGAGAGTATGAAAAATCATAGACAAAGACCAGACCAGACTGGTATGATAGAGACTGATGGAACCCCTGAGACCACTAAACCCTTTGACACCTTTCAGCCCTGGACCTGAGCCCACTCTTGGAGATCACCTGATAGAAACAACAGAGAGGATTACGGAGTGTACAGTAACAGCAGAGCAATCGACCCCAGGAGACCTTGCCTTTGCTAAGGCAAAAGAGGGGCATGTGCTCCCAAACAAATATCACAAGCCAGGAAAGGCAGACTGATGGAGGCAGGGAGTCAGGGAGCTGGTGGGAAGTGTGCCCTTGGGTACATTGAGGGGCTGCAACCATGAAGGGATGTCACGAAACAATTTTTTTTTTTGGCATCACTGCCCTGGTGGTGGGAGTAGGAGAAACAAAATTTATATAAACTTGCATGGAAAACTAATTTGCTCTGCACACTTTCCCCCAAACCACAGTAAAATGCTGAAACAAAAACCAATGCCAAATAAAGTACTATTTATTTTATGTGCCTGCTCAAGTAGATCAAATGCATTGTGACTAGAACATGCATCAGAGTAAATGGTGGCACTGAACACTGTCTGGCAATCTAGAACGTGTGTCACAAAAATGGCTCGTGCTCACAGGACACATATACGAGGGAATGAAAGTGTATCCATTATCCAAACTTGAAATAAAAAAAATATTTATTGAATAATAAAAATGATGAAAGACTTGAAGATCTGTCCTATGGCTTTGACTTAGCACACACTAGGCTCTGAGAAATGTTGTAGATCGCACAGCAATAATTTACTGCTTTTTCCTGAAACAAGAAAATGGACTACTTACTGTTCTAATAGATAAAAAAGGAATTTCAGAGCTATGAGCTATCAAGACTACATCATAATTACATTCAAACCAGACTGCTTGCTGTCCTTTAAATGTGTCCTCTAAGGCCCCTTTCTTTGCTGCTTCTTTTCTCATTCACACGCCTGGCCTCCTCCTGTCCAGTGCATGGCAGTCATGTCACAAACAACTGCGGAATTGTCCAACTCAATTATTTACAGAGAAATATAATTTTTTTAAATCTTGGTTTCTTTAATTACACTGCTTTGCTATGAGTTAGCTGAAAAATGCAGAAATTAGTTACCAAGGAGACTGGAGGAATTTTTGATATGGAAGGCTTAAAGAGCAGACATTTTGACATTTAAATGGATCACATGGGACCCTGACTAAAGACAAGTAGATGGCCGAGAAAGTCCACCAGGTCTCTTTTCTGCTCCATAAGAAACATACATACCAGGCTGTTGAAGTGAGATGTCAACCTGCAGGTACAAACAGAAGGTACTGCCTGCTAATACGGCACAAACCCATCGAGAATTACCAAGCACTTTCCAAAGTACGGCAGGGACAGAAAGGAAAAATATAATTTTCCTTTTGTCAGCACATATTCACGGCATTAAAACAGATATTTAAAGTTTGTTTCTGTAAGCACAATTCAGTGGTTCATAGACGACAGTGTGAATATTATGATTCCTATGATGTCATCTTTTGTTCTTGTTAACAACTGCCACCACAGTGGCCTATCTTTGCTAGAACATAAGCATTCTGCAAAGATGTTCCTAATTACACATTGCTCATTAGAGGGGGGAAAAACGCAAAGATGCCCTAGTGGCGAGTCCCAGAGTGCTGTACACACAGACACCAACTCCCTGCCGAGTCGATCCTGATCCATTGCGACCCTGGGAGGCAAAAGAACGGGCCCTGTGCGGTTCCCGGACGGCCACTCTTCATGGAGCAGATGGCTTCATCCTTCTGCCTTGGAGCAACCAGTGGGTTTGAACTACTGACCTTGTGGTTAGCAGCCCAGTTCATAACCCCACACAGCTCTGGGTCTAAAATTAAGAACCAAGTCAACTGTGAACTGGTCAGAAGAACCTTCTCTAACCTCTCCTGAGAGACGCTCGGTTGGCGGAGAGTCTGTGACTCATCCCCGCCAGCTGGCCCGAGGGAGAAAGACCAGGCTGTCTGCTCAGGTGAACGCTACACAGGTTTCCTATGAGTTGGAGGCACCTTGATGGCAGTGGGTTTTGAAGGGGGCATCTTGAGGGGGCGGGGGGAAGGTTTGCTCAAGACTACAAAAATCTATTAAAGTAATGCCTCATACAAACAAATGATAAAAGAACCCCCATAAGAGCACCTGGAGAGTTGCGGTACAAAGACTTGACAAAACCCAACACAAGGGCTGAGCCCCGGTGGCATAGTGGTTGTGCGCGGGACTGCGGCCCACTGGGACGGAGGTTCAATTCCATCAGTGGGGCTGGGCCTCCTACTCCCACCACCGGAGAGCAGTGAGGCCCCTGCCCCCCCCAAAAAAAAAAAAACCCAACACAAATCCCTGATCAAAGCTCTCAGCCAACTCGGACTGGGAGCACACAGCAAGCACGGGCAGAACCTACAGCTCAAGGGACCCCGGCTCACAGTCGACTCCCTGCTCCTCTGGGCTCGTCTCTTGACATTGACAGACAGACACAGCCTCCCAGGGTTTGCCCACATTCCCGGAACACACATCGCCGACCTGTTTCCAGGCTTTAAAAAAAGATTCTTTCCTGCCAAGAATTTTCCCGACACTCCCTGTCTAACATTTATTTGTGCACTCCATCAGAGTCAGCATGGCCACCATTTCACCTAAGCACCTTTCCCAGACCCTACGTGACCCTACAGTACCCTACAAGCCCCTCGTGGAGTTAAGGTTTTGTGTAAGTCTGCCTGCACTCCAGGGCCCAGTTAGAGTACTTGAGATGGAAGTACACGCACATTGTTGTGAAGCGGATGAGTGATTCGGAGAAGACTGCTTTGAAGCTTCACTATAAATGTGCTATGTCAGATTTCAGTCGATGTCAGACATCAGCTATCAGCGTCCTTCCAAACCCTGTTTGTTCAGTGCTATCACAGCTCTTCAGAGAATGGAAACTGGGAGCAATTCTTTGATGCTCTCTACCCCTCGTTTGGACTCTCCTGACATTTCCTGTTCTTTATTCTTACACATCATACCAAAACGGCCCTTAAATTTCTCTTCATCTATCTACACCCCAGGTGCTTCTTTGAGGGGAAAAGAAAAAGTCAAAACATTGAAACTTCTTTTTGTACACTTTTGTACTCTTTTTATACTACTCTGAATCTTCTCAGTTTCTTACCGTGGTGCTAGTGTTAGCAACTTACTATTCCATTCAATTAGTAAAAGTAGCATGTGTCCAGTAGGAGAAATGGTCCATCTCATCATCATATGAATTATTATTACTATTTATATCTACTTCCGTCTTCTCTTTTTCCCTCCAAAAGGGGTGTTATATGAGCCGGCTGCTCACATAATAACGTGAAACAATATAATGTAAGCATTTTCCAGATAATCAAAAGCTCTTTAAAACAAAACAAACACAGATATTGAAGCTTAATTGAGAAGCTGTGCCACAGTTTATGTAGCCATTCCCTAGGGCACAGAATCCTGGCACACCAAATCCATCTCTAACGAGACATGCATATGGGTGTCTGTTGAGCAGGAAGAGTCTGCTTCAACACTGGTCAGCACCAGCAGCACATGTTCTTCAGTCCCTCTTCCACATTTGGAATGCCAGGAAAAAGAATTCAGGAACTCACGGCTGCATAATATCTAACCTTCCAGTGACCCAACTTGTGAGGATGGGTGAGAAGGGCAGAGATGAGAGTAACGACGACAAAGGAAACAAAACCAAGCGTGTAAGACTTTGCTGAGACATAAAGATCATACTTGCATAAGGATTATTATTTTTCTGGCCTTCTTTAAAAAATAAAAAGATCAGACAGCCTCCTTTGAAAACACCTTAAAAGCATACTATTTCTTACCAGTGCCAAAACATTTAAAAATTCTCTTGTGTCAAAATGTAATAAAGTCCGAACATAGGGGTATATTTCTTCCTCTGGGGAAGCTTCTGCAGAATGCAGGCGAATTAGAAATTCAAACACCTGCAAAGGGGGAGAAGGGGTTGGAGAGAGAAATAACAGGTGGTCATTTTCTGTTTTCAGTCCTAGTATGCCTACAAGTATTTGGCTAAAGCAATGGTTCCCATGTTGATGAAAAAAAAACAGAGAGGAATTCAATTTAAATGGTCACTATAGTGCTGAGGCCCGGTGGCATAAGTGGTTGAGTACGGGCCCATGGCCCGTGGGCTTGGCAGTTCAAATCCAGTGCTGGCTCTCCGGAGCGGCACTGGGTGGCTCCCACAACCACCAGAGGGTAGTGAGGCCCACAAAAACAAAAACAAAATAAATTGCAACTATAAGCTGGCCTTTAAAACTGGGCTCAGTTAAAATTAGTGACATGAGTCATGCTGGGGAGTGGACTCTGTCCTGGCCCCTGTGTGTGCACCAACCAGGACTTCAGTGCACTTTAACAAGAGGTGTGCTGTGAGAGTTCACCGAGTCCCTTCCAGCTCCCCACCATACACAGAGCGGCGTCATCCTGTCGCACAGGCTTTCCGGTGGAAACCCTCATGGGGATAGATAACCACGTCTCTTCTTCCTTCAACTCACTTAACCTTTGTGCCACCAGGACGTTTTCATGAGAGAGAGAGAGAGAGAGAGAGCGCACTTGACAAGCCGTGAAAATCGTACCCACCTGGTTCTTAACCACAGGAACAAGATCTTCAGGGATGTCACCAAGGGGGTAGGCACGGCCTGCTAGACAACAGCTAGAAGAAGAATGACAACAGGTAACTTCGTGACTTCTTTTTTTAAAATTCATATGTTTTATGTGTAACAATATCGTCTTCTTTTCTTTTTAATTTGGGGCTCGTACAACTCTTATCACAACCCATACATCCATCGTGTCAAGCACATGTGTTGACATCATCATTCTCAAAACATTTGCTTTCTACTTGAGCCCCTGGTATCATTTTGTCCCTTCCCCAGGTACTTTGTGACGTCTCCAGGGTCACCTTCCCTTGTTTCTCACTCCCTGGACACCAGTCTGAATCTTCAGCACTCTAGGCTTTTGTCATGGAGATGGTCTGCAGCTCAGGAAATGGGGGTGTCGGGCATGGCCGAGACGCAAGACATCTCATGACAGGGTAGGGGTTCTCCTCTCTTCTCTTCCCTTAAATACCAAGTCTCACTAAAGAGGCAGCGAGTAGCGTCAGTTTACCCCAAAGTCCCAATCTCCGTGGCAGTCCTGCGGGACACCTGGCCTGTTAGTGGCCTGTTGCCACCAGTGATCGTATGGACAGTGACTAGAGATGGAAGATGAACAGGGCCAATCCATGACTGGAAAATAGCAGCAAGAAAACCTGAGGGAGAGTGAGAAGCTGACCAGAAACTCACTTTGCAGGTTTGCTTCCAAATCAGAAAATGACTTCATGATTTTCCTAGTGGGTTGAGCTGTTCTGGTTTGTTTGAAATCATGGAGCAATTGTTACACTTCTTTGACCTACTTAATCATTGTCAATGTTAGACAAGAGATAGGTGGGACCGTCCAAGGGCTTGAACACACACAACCAAACTCACTGCTGTTAAGTCCAACTGAAAGGTGGCCCCACGGCACAGACAGGAACTGCTCTGGGGGGTTTCCAGGGCTGGCATCCTCGTGGGAGGGGTGGCTTCATCTTCCTCCTGAGGAATGGCTGGTGGCCTAGAAAGTTGGCCTTCTAGACGGCCGCCAAACACAAAACTCGGGCTCCCACACCTAATGACATCCTGGGAAACGGTGTGACATGCACCCTTGCACAGAAATCATCTATGTAACAAGTGTGAAATAGAGCTTGACATTAACTCTGACCTTCTGTAGGAATTTAAGTGCTGCTCGGTGAGGTTCTGACAACCCTGTCTGCCTGCTGTCAGCCAGCTATGTGTCTGACGATGCCGGGATGACTTCATTCTGAGTCTCCATTGTCCACTGGGAAAAAAACGACTCCAGGACGTGAAGGCTAAGCACTCCACTTTTACCTCTGCCACCACCTTCATGATTGATACATAAACTATCCCCTTAACTATAAAATTGGGAGCAAGAGGCTTTCGACCCTTATAAAAAGTTTCTGTTCTAGAAACCCATAAGGACGACTCTCCCCCACCCTCCTGGGTCACTCTGAGTCAAAACGGACTTGACGGCAGGGGTTTTGGGAGATCTATAATGTGGAAAGCACAGCTCTGAGCACTCAGTAGTGAGAAAACAAGGGGTTTGCAGCCTCAGGAGCAGGCACATTTGTGCAGCGTGTGCCAAGCTCGAAACCACCAGGCACTCTCCAGGAGGAAAGGGGAGTTTCTCCCCCGGTGCCGCATCACGTCTGGGAGATGCACAGGGGTGGCTCGTCCCTGCACTATAGGGTCCCCGGAGTCAGCAGCAGTGAGAGAAGTCTTTGTCGCAGGAGTTCGGCTGTGCGCTGTAGGGTGATTGGCAGCATCTTCAACCTTGACCAGTAGCACCCCCCACACCAGCCCAAGTTACTGACAGCCCCAAGTGCCTGCATGCCACCAGCAGGCACAGGGCGGTTGGGTTGCTGGTGTCACCTGGCGGTCTCATGTCTGCCTAGAACTGCTCCACAGGTCTCCTAGGCTGTGGTCAGTAGGGAGCAGATCACCCTGCGTGGTTCAACCCGTCAACCTCTGGGTTAGAATCAACTACTTCCCCTTAAACACTAACCCATAAATTCGCCAAGTGTCCTGGGATTGGCCCAAAATTACCCCCAGTTGAGAACTACTGCTCTCTATGAAACAGTTTTGAAAGATGAAAAGGACTGTACAGAGAAGAGATGCAAGTACCCTCAGAATACAGAAAAATTACAGGCTGAACATACAATAAATGAAAGCTCTTACCTAATATATACGAGAAGCTTGTTGCCCATAACAACGTGCTCATCTGAAATAGAAAGCGATTTAGCATTTTTCTCTCTCAAAACCTTTTCAGCAATATAAGCTTTATGTGGAAACAAAAATTCAAACTTGGCATTTCAGGTAAGATTATACATTCTCATATAACAGAAAAACGAGCTATAACTACTTTAAAATTATTTATAGAACTTCTATCTGTTCTTTTCACAGATATAAAAATCAATATGAGTTATTTAAGCATATATTCCAATACTAGATCTAAGGGCAGGAATCGATAGCTTCCCAGGAATGCGGGTTTGGGCAATAACAGGGTAGGTGCTGAGTTAAGACCATACCCAGCCAACTAGTTAATCAGTGTTAAGGCAGAACCATCATTTTATTCAGAACATGGGTTTTTGCCACCTATAGTCCTCTGACCTCAGAGGGCCATTCATCTCAAAGAAAGAATTTATATACACTCAACCATTTGGGCTCTCTTTAATTCTTCCAATTTTAGAATCATGAGCCTATTTTTTAGGCTAAAAGAAACAAGAAGTAAAATTAGACACAGATTTAGGTCAATGGTTCAACACTGATATAGGACAGCATAGGAGCATCAACAATGGACAAAGTGGCCTGGAATTCTTATGTTGATAGGGATTTGTGGTTGGTCATAGTAATGAGATGAAGTATCTGTTTTTAGCATATGGATTTGGGGCCCAGTGCAAGCAACTCTGTAATATTTATGATGTTATGGACCCTTTATAAATACTGCTTTGTGCTGTCATTAGTAGAAATAAACTGAAATTGTTAACATAATTACATTTTGTTTCTATCCCAAATATTATATGGTCTACCACAACTAGCAAGAGGTATGGGGGCAGTCGCTTTACTGGTACAAACAGTTCATATTTACTGACTAATTAGGTCAGCTCTTTTCACTGTAAATCTCAGGTCGGATGCATCTGGTTTGTAACATCCCCAGAGAAAGATGAATGCACTTAGCATGTACATGTCTGTGTTCCTCTGCTGTGCTTTGTACAGGTGGAGTGCAGGGAGCTTGCATTATTCAGTGCTGCGTTACTGTCTCCCGGCTGGCATATAGTAAGTGCACAGTAAATTGAAGTGACAGAGGCATTTTATTTACCCAACCCCTTTCTACGACTTTTCTCACTCAGGTATCTTTTTCTTTTAGATGGTTCTCTGTAGCAAAAGCTCACAGACTCCATTGGGCTTTTTCAATATTCTACTTTAATTTACACTAGATAGATCGATTTTTGAAAAGTCATTTTCAAGTTGTCTGAAAAAGATTAGGTTGAAAAAAAGAGATTAGGTTCAGGGTTGCCACAAGGTCTGAGAGACCACATCTCACTAAATGGTTTCTACCTTTCAAGATAAAACCAATGGGCTACAAACCTAGAGAGACAAAGCCACCCGAAGTTGTGGAGAACAAACAGAAGGAGACGTCACCGGGGGGGTGGGAGGGTGGGGAGGGTGTCACACTCACTTGACAGAAGAGAGACTGGCAGCTGCACAAATGGCTTTTCTTCCCTGCCGTCTTCACCTGGGTTAAATGCACAACAAGGGGCACATGGACACCCCTAATCTCCTGCATCAAACTCAGTCATCCAGTTGATCCCAATTTATTATGACCCAATAGGATAGGATAGAACTGCCCCTGTGGGTTTCCAAGACTGTAACTCTTTACAAGAGTAGGTTTCATCTTCAGCCAGGAGAGACTGGTGATTTCAAACTGTTGACTTTGTACCTTGCAGCACAACACGCACCCACTCTGTCACCCAGGCTAAGATGCCAGATGAGGGAAGCCAGGAAGCTGGAAAAGTGGAAGAGAGTGCAAGAATTCCAAACGGGAGAGAGCCAGGGAGGTTCTGACTCTGCCCACATCCCTGACGGATTCCGAAGTCTTGGTGCACAAGAAAGAAGGGCAGCTAGCTCAACCATGGACAGAAATGCTGGGCCAGACTGGAGCTGGCTCCTTGAAGAAGACCACTATAAAAATAATGCACACACCAAAAAAGCTAAGACCGTTAAAGTGCATGTCTAACTTGTCAAAATAATCAAATCGAAGAGAGAGAATGACAGGAGGGGCAGAAGAACAGACACAGAGATAAAAAGAAACACAAACGTCAAAGTGTAGACCCTAACTCAAGCATGTCACCAATTACATTGATAGACTAAACTCCAGTTAAAAGGTAGAAGACTAGAATGGATTAAAAAAACCCAAAACACTCACATACAAAAACAACAACCAAACACTTAATACAGATCAATTCAACAAAAGATTTGACTGCACTATAAATGTGTATATCGATAATTAAAAACAAAGCAGCAAAATATATGAAGGGAAAAATTGAGTTAAAAGCAGAAACAGCAAAGACAAAGGAGAGCTGAGCAAAACTAGCAAGAACATAGAGTTAAATGGCACTTTTGTATACTATAGTCAACAACAGCAGAATATGCATTTCCTTCATGTGCGCATGACTGTCTTGGTTCAAATGAAAAATGTCATCATTTAAACTACTGTAATTATACAGACTACATTATTTTGAGGGGGGCATCACTGCCCTCTGGTGGTTGTGGGAGCTACCTAGCCTTGTTCCCGGAGAGCTGCTGCTGGATTTGAACCGCCAAGTCTGTGGGCACAGTCCTGCACTCAACCACTACACCACCGGGGCTCAGCCCCTATAAACTATATTCTATGATAATTAATAAAATTAAATTAGGAATCTGTAATAAGAAAGTCATGAAAACCCCAAATATTTGAGAATTAAGCAGCACATAAGTAAATAATCAGTGGGTTAAAGAAGAATTCAGAAGATTAGTTAAATAACGTTTAACAGTGAGTATAAGAAGAAAATTTGTGGAACACCTAAACTTTAAACATCTGTATTAGAAAAGAAGAAATGTTTCAAGACCAATGATCTAAGCTTCTACTTTAAGACATTGGATAAAGAGCAAATTAACCTGAAGGCACAGTCAAGAAAAGAATAAAGAGTTCAAGAAACAAAAAAAATGTTTTAAAACTGATGGAAGTACCAATTGTAGAATTGTACAATTATGCTAGACATAATTGAACTATGGTTATGACATCTGTAAGAGCTCCTAATAAGATGATTAATTTAAAAAAATCAAAAGATCAGATTGGACAAATCTGCTTCAAAAGATCTCTACAGTGTTAAACTGCAAAGCTGTCACTTTGTGTACTAAGGTATGTCTTATCCAAGTGTTTTCAGAAGTGTTTGCCAAAGCTGGACAATGAACAAAGAAAACTGGAAGGACTGATTTGTAAAACAACAAAGAAATAAAAATAAAGACAATAGAAAAAAATCAATGAAATATGAAATTGGTTCTTAGAAGAAAGTCACTATACGTCTAATCAACCAAAGATCAAGATAATCAGTAAGATAAGACACAAATTGTCAATATAAAAAAAAAGAGGGCAGGCTAAAGACGATTTCAGATTTTCAGACAAGAAAATATTATGCATAACTTTATGCAAATAACGTTGATGTTTCAAAACGATAAAATGGGCAGATTCCTTGAGGGACCCTAATCACTGACCCTGACAAAGGGAGAGGACACAGAAAACACGTCAATGAAAGAGCGTGAATTCAGGATGAAAAGTCTTTCCTTCAGAAATACTGGGGGTGGGAGAGAGGGGAGAGGGAGGAGAGAGAAACCAGGGGCTAAGGTAGAAAGAACATGCTCCGAAAATGATGATGGCAACAAATGCACACAGCGAACTGATACATACAATGGATGTGTGGATTGTTATAAGAGCTGTAAAAGCCCCCAAGACAATGATCTTTAAAAAAGAAGAAGATAGATACATCCAGGCAGAGATGGTTCACTACTAAATACTTTTTAAAAATATTAATTCCGATTTTACTTAAGTCTTTCGGAAGAAGAAACCAGTTCAAAGCTGATGGGGCAGATATGACTCTGAGTCCAAGACCAGACAGACATCACAAGGAAAGAAAATCAATGTCGGTCACGACCTGCACATCTCTAAAAGATACAAGGTCTACCCACAAAAGTCAACTGTACTTTCTTTCCTCTCTCAGGGATCTTTGAAAATATGTGGGAAATGGAAATAAAAGAAAATGGAATTTCCCAATGAACTCTGAAGCCCCTCGGTACTAGCAATGAACAATAAGCAAGTAAAATTAACAGAAATAACTCAATTTATCGTAGCATTAAATAGAAGTAAATAGTTAGGAGTAAGTGGCTTTAGTTAACTAGAACTCAAGATGTACACACTATAGCCCCCAAAATACTGGAAGGAACAGTGATTTAGAAGGTCGGGTAAGTGAAAAAACATACCCCATTCACATTGCAAAATCCTCAATATTCGTTAAGATGGAAATGCTTCCTTCTCTTCTACAAAATCAATGCAATCCCAGAAACAAGTCTAACAAGCTTTTTAAAAGAAACTGAGGAGGTGATCTTAACATTTATGTGGCAAGACAAAGAACCTTCACTAGCTAAATCATTTTCAGAAAGGAAAAGTTGACAGTCATAGGTTATCTGATTTTAAGACTTGACGATGCAGTATCATACTGGCACAGAGTTGACATGTAGGTCAATGAAACACGACAGCAAGTACCACTCTTACACGGTGAACTGACTCTCACCAGAGGTGTCAGGGTAATTCAGTACAGACAAGATAGGAACACAAGATCACTAGAAGGGAACAAAAATTCCTGAATCTTACCTTCCCCCCTCCCAAAAAAAGAACTCAAAATGGATTATGGATTAAATCTATAAGCTAAAAATCATTAAAATTTTAGGTGAAAAGCTTTATGAAATTGAAATACGCCAAGATTTTCAAAGCAGAATATTAAATGCCCAAATTACAAAAAAAAAAGAGAGAGAGAGAGAGAGAGAGTAAAGTCGACTTCATGAAGTTGAAAAACTGGCTGAGCCCCGGTGGAGTAGTGGTTATGCGTGGAACTGCGGCCCACTGGGATGGAGGTTCAATTCCAGCAGCAGTTCCACAGGAGCAAAAGGCTGGGCCTTCTCCTCCCACCACCAGAGGGCAGTGATGCCCAAAAAACCAAAAAAATAAATAAAGAAAGTTAAAAATTTTGGCTCTTTGAGAGACATGGTTAAGGAAACAAAAAAGAAAGCCACTGACTGGGATAAAATTTTTGTGAAACAGTATTGGAAAAAAAAAAGACTTATATTGAAATGTATCATTAATTTTTTTTGGTTTTTTTTTTGGCATCACTGCCCTCTGGTGGTGGGAGTAGGAGACCCAGCCTTTGCTACTGTGGAGCCGCTGCTGGAATTGAACCTCCATCCCAGTGGGCCACAGTCCTGCGCACAACCATTACACCACCAGAGTTCAGCCTATCATTAATTTTTTTTTGGGGGGGTGGGGCATCACTGCTCTCTGGTGGTGGGAGTAGGAGGCCCAGCCCCACTGCTGGAATTGAACCTCCATCCCAGTGGGCCGCAGTCCCGCGCACAACCACTACGCCACCGGGGCTCAGCCTCCTATCATTAATTTTTATAACAATTTTAGGGACACAACTCAAAGAAGAAACGAACAAATGGACACTTCACAAAAGAAGCAATGTCAATGTCCAATGAATGCATGAAAAATTGTTCAACACATCACTAATTATTAGGGAAATAAAAATTACAGTCAATTGTAGCAATCTGGGGAAGAAAAAAAGTATATGCATTTGGACTGACATGCACTTTTTTAATGGAAATGAAATTAAAATAAAGCCATTAAAATCCATTATTTAAACATTAATTAAAGCCATATGAGACACCACTACATGTTCACAAGAAGAGCTAACATGTAAAAAAGAGTGACAATGTTAGAATCTTGCAAGGATGTGGAACAGCTAAAACTTTCCTAGACTGCTGATGAATATGCAAAACAGTACATATAGTAAAGACATGCAGCAGCTCTTTAGAATACTAAACATACATTTACAAGTTAGCCATCCCAATTTTAGATATCTACTCAAGGTAAGTGGACACACATGTCCACGCAAAAGCTTGTTCACTTCCTGGGCTCAGGGACGGAGGCGAGAGCAGCACGAGAGATCCTTATAGTGATGGACTATTCTGCATCTTGACTTACTAGTCTGAACATTCTGATGGTGAGTGTATTCTAACTTTGTAAGATCTTGGCATTAGGGGCAGACTGGGCCCGAGACTGGGCAGAGTACAGGAGATTTCTCTGCCTTGCTTCTAACACTGCATGTGATAAACCACCATCTCAACATTCAGAGCCTAATTGAAAAAAAGTAATAAACCTCGTTCATGAATGTTTTCACAACATTATTTAAAATAGCCCCAAGCTGGAAGTAACTGAGATTTTCACCAAATTGCTCACTGAAGAAATAAATTATGCAATGAGCAATCGTCAGTATCATGGTAGTTATAGTCTATAAAGTTGTCAAGATTAATGAACTAGCAAATACCCCTAGAGGAAATAGAAGGTTAGGCTTCTGTGAGTGTCTGGTCATGTTTTTATCAACCAATCAACACATAACCTTTTTAATGTGTGTTTCTACCAAAACATGACTTCTAATATACAGTTCTTATAAATAAAGGATTATATGAGTACTTCCTTAGAATACTCATAAAATACAAGCTGGGATGGGTTTGACATTTATCTGATCTTGGGTAACAAGATGGAAATCTTCTTTGTCTTTCAGTCTCAGGAAAACGCTGGGTACGACAGCTTCTCCCCTCAGTTGTCATCTTCTGTATCTACAAATCCAGCTACTTTCCCATAGTGTCATCTTGAACTATAGATGCTACTTTCTAGGAGAACCTCCGTGCAGAAAATATGACTGTCCTCGTCCTCTATCTCGATGGAGCCCTTTGTTATTCACTGGTGTGCGCTCATGGCCAACAGCACTGTAACACGTGCCCGAGTGCAGCTTCTCTAACGCCTCGACTGTCTCCAGGAGCACATGACAGATTGCTTGCACTTCGGGACTAGAGAGGACTTCACCCCATTGCGTGGGGACCATTTTAAACAGTGAATCACCAACGAAAAGCACAAAAATGAGAAAAACCTGGCACTCACTAGACCATGCAGGACACATGTTTGCAATCTGAGAACTGAAACAAGAGACAGAGAGTCACCCTGTTCAGTGGCAGCTGGGAACTGCGCATCAGACAACTCAAGTTTCTCATCACCCTCTCCATGTCTGGACTGACTGCCAGAGCGCCATGAGTATTGACTGGGGGAGAGCAAAGACACTTCAGCAAGTGGGTGAATTTGCAAATACAGAATCCACAAATAATGAGGATCAGCTGCATATTCAATCCATGGAATACCATCCAGTAATCAAAGGCAACAAAATCTTAGTATCAACAACAATGTGGATGAAATTCCAAAACATGGGGGTACATAAAAGATATCAAACACCAAAGATTGCATAATATGGTCTGCTTCTACTTATATGGAATTCTGGAAAAAGGCAAACTAGGAACTAAAAGCACATCACTGATTGACTGGAAGAGACCAGGGGAAACCCTTTAACATGAATGAACTACACGTCCTCCTACAGCTTGAGTATGACGGTTGGTCTGTGATGATACACAATTACCAAACGTCCAGTTATATGCATCAAATTTCATGATACTAATAATACCTTAAGCATTTTAAAAATAGAGAAAATGAAAGCTTAGAAAAGTGTTACCTGTTAGGGTCTTTCCTGCATTCAGGGGCGGTGCAATGACTCTGAAAAGTTTCTGTTGTAAAATTAACAGGAGAACAATCACCATCTTTCCAAAGGGGAGCACACTTACAAAGAGATAATCAAGAATCTTAGGCTACTGATCAGCTCTCTGTGACCCAGGCTTTCTTCTCCGGGCACTGACAAGGGCTGCTGGGCCCTGTCCTAAAGGGTGGCTGCGGGGTGGAATCAACGCGATAGCAGTGAGTTTCGAGTATGGGAGTTTGATAGTCACTTGCAATTACAATTAGAAATTACAATGTTTAACATGACATGCACTATTCTGCCAAAGGGGGCTTGCTGAGAAGCAATCCTTGTCACTATTCTTCTTGAAAGCAGACACTTAATCATCTAGTCTCTGATGTTGTAACCTCTGCTCCCGACAAGATTTACCAGCCTCCGAAACTCTGTGGCCGTCCATCCGCATCTGTCCTGTGAGCCGGCATCAACTCGGTGGCGATGGGGTTTGGGTGGGTTCACGGACGGCCAGGAGTTGGCAATAGCTTTTGGTGTTTTAGGAGTCAACTCAATTTCCATTCTAGAATTCCAAAAGGCAAGAAACCCCTTCTAATCTAGACTGCGCTAAAGTACTAAAATAGCTACAGCTTTCAATGCACGACTACTTGAGGAAGTGAATTACATGAGGGGCATTCCGGAAACACCAGGTCTCCTACTGGTAGTCTCCACAGAAATATGGAATAGCATTGCCAACCACTGCTGAAAGCCAGTATACTTGAAAATTGCTCACAACAACAAAAAAGGTGACCATGACAGCACTATGTGCTGAGCTATACAGACATACATGCATACCAGATTGGGGGGGGGGAGTGTGCTTAAAAATTTCAACAGCAACACCACCCAAATCCCAACAATCATTTTTTATCAGCATTAGAGACATCAAATCAAAATCTTGTTTTCAGAGATGGGCTTGAAAGGACGGGAAACTGCATTAGTTCTTCCTTCCTGTGGTACAGTATGAGTTAGAGAACGTTCCTTGCTTCCAGGGTGGGCGAGGGCCTCACAGAGGCAGCAGCTGGGAGACCTTCCTTAGGGAAGTACTGCGTCTCAGTGATACCCAGCTGAGAGATGTTCAAATGTAAAGAAGAGTTGGCACCGAGGCAACTGGCATCAAAACCAGGTAAGAAAGTGTGTGGTTCTCATTTCAGAAAACATTCAAGGCGAGAGAGGTGTTACTGAACTGATGGGGTTATGAATTCCAAAGCTATTCACCCTGTCAGATTGACTGTGCTTAAAGAGGCCTGCAATGTCACAGCGTGATTGCTGAGTTCATATAACTGAAGACAGTTTTGTACGGCCATTGTAGCTACAAATATACTTGCCGTCTGCCTGACCCTTCTGAGCCAAGGAACATTACGATCTGTAACAAGGTGAAAGGCTAAAGGGCACAATCTGTTAACTGCAACGCAACATCCACAATTCTGTCTTGAAGTTTAAGGCAAATAACCAGATGACTATGGGGTCCGGTTCTTTTAAAAATAAACTCAAATGTTTTTTAGATGCTCTCCTCTTAAAGATCAGGGGAATGAGAAATTATAACAAATGTAAGCGATTCTGAGCTGGGAAAAACAAATTAGCGGCTCACAAATGTCAGGCCCTTCCTCCATCCAGCAGAACAGCTCCACCAATAGCATGACTCAAAGGGCCATTATTATACACAATGATTATATACAGCATATTTCGTTTACCTCTCGGCGAAGCTATTTGAGCACTAAAACATTTCTTGGAGGAAAAATAAACTCACACAGGCAAGTATTATTTCTCATTTTAATCTATTGTTCCTGGATTTAATTACCTCCTCGTATAGATTAGAAAAAAAGAACACAGTGCACAAAAACACAAAATTACAGAGTACCTGAAATCCCTAAGCTAAAGTGAGTGAAGGTCTAGTAACGTCTCAGGAAATTAGGGACGGGAACGATCCCATAACAACACCAGCCGGCTCCTCCTCAAAGCAACTGCTGTGGCTATTCGGCCCTGTCGGGTGGTCCCTCCTCGCCAAGACCCTGTGCACGGCAGAACCAAGTCCCGCCGGGTCCCGCACCCTCGTCGTGCTGCAGCCACGGTGTCCGTCTGGCCCATCGAGGACCCACCTCTCTGTCACGGTCCCTCCCCTTGACCAAGCACGACGGCCTGCTCTCCTGACAGCATGTCCAACGTATGTGAGATGAAGTCTCACCATCCGTGCAAAGGAGCCCTCTGGCCATACTGTTTCTAAGACAGCTTTGGTACTTTCAGTATTTTTAAAGTACCATCATTCAAAAGAAATGGAGACATAAAATACACTCACCAGACTCATCGCCACTCTATAGGGAGAACTGCCCTTGTGGGTTTCTGAGACTGTAACTCTGTGCATGACCAGAAAGACTCATCTTTCTTCCATGGAGCCGTTACTTAGGTTTGAACTCCTGACTTGTTTTGCAATTCAACATGCAACCCACTATACCACCAGGACTGGAGGGGGAAAGCCATTCAAGGGCAATATGACGTATGGTCCCAATTAGTAATGAACTTACCTCCATTGGACTAATGAACTCATTCATGCCTCTGTTGTAGACATAGATCATAGCATCATAGAGATGGTTCTCCCAGCACATGAGAACTACCTGTTAAAAGGAAACAGTCATCTCTCTAGTCAGTGGTTCTTAGCCTTCCTAATGACGTGACCCTTTACAACAGTTCCTCATGTGGTGCTGACCCTCGACCATAAAATGATTTTCCTTGCTACTTCATCACTGCAATTTTGCTACTGTGATGAACTGGGTGGCCCCTGGGAAGGGGTCGTTCAGCCCCAAAAGGGTCACGACCCACAGGTTGAGAACTGCTGCTCTAGGTAGTTTCCTTAAACCTTTTAAGAATAGAGAAATTCTAAATCCCTTTTCTTTCTTTTTTTTTTTTTTTACTCCTGCTCTGAGGAGACCTGAAATTGTCAGTTTCAAACAAAACGCAAAGGTTAAGAGATTTCTTTCTCTTTTTTTGGTAGATTCAATGCTATAAAAAAGCAAATAAAACAAAAGTCCCATGCTGTCAGGTCTATTCTGACTCCCGGCAACCTCAGGTGCCACCAAGAACTGCTCTGGGGTTTCTGGGCTACAACTTCCTAGAGCCGCAAGTCAGCAGGGCTGAGGTTCGGTTTTCAGAAAAGCAGAACTCCGGGAGTTTCTCCCGTGGCACCATTGAATGGGTTCAAACCACTTAGTGTACACCAGCGGCCCTCTCCAGGAATCTTGGGCTCCCCATCAGCTGGTCTTCAGCATTTTCCAGAGTCCGTTTGTGCTTCTTTTCTACCTTGCTCCCCTTTGTCTCTAGCTACACCTCTAGACGGCCTCCAAAGAGGAGTTTGCCTGACCCTTCGGTGCTAGCCTAAAAGCACAACGTCAGCCTTAAAAAGGTCTGAGAAAGCGTCTTAACCTTCCTCTTTTCATATTAATTTTCTCTTTGGTTGCAAATTCTACATTTATTTGTTGAACCTCTATACTTCGGCCCTCTCCTAAGTGATGAAAAGACCATCCCAGATCTAGTTTCTATCCCAGTAGAAGGCACATTCATCTTGGACACTCACCAAAGCTAGGAAAGGGCACAAAATGGGATTTGAGTTATAACATGGGAAAGATATTCAATTACCTAACGAATTCATTAATGACAAACAGTGAGTGTTACAGAGGACCTTGACTTGGTTGAAACACTCACAAAGCCATCCCTGGGGCAGACAGGATGTGTGTGTGCGAACCAAAAGCAGGAGTGGAAATTGTGGGCTCTGTAGGCAGACCCAGCAGTGAAGTCTACGGTGGAAGCACCTTAGAGTGTCAAAGGGTGGAGAAAGATTTGAGAAAATATTTAGGAAGAGGAGCTGATATGTCCTCTTTCCTATGAGAACCATTTTACCATAGAGTGGCAAGAGATGAGAGTCGAAGGAAAAGAGACTGAGGCCAAAGAATGATAAGGAATAGCAGGAAAGCAAGAGGGAAAAGCTGCCTATATCTACGCTCTCTCTCTTTTCTCTCTATCAGTATGCACCACTGTTGTCAATCGCTCACACAGTCACAGCTTCATGTCTAACCCTATCTCTGAAACCTTGACCAAACTATGAGCTTAATGGTGAAACAGAGATCCTGATTTTGTCCCCCAAACTTATTCTTACAGCTGTTTTCCAGGCCTTAAAGGAGTTATTACCTTTCAAAAGATTAGACATCTCTCTCTCTCCCTCTGAATGTGTTCTTCCCCACACTCATATACCTTTGCATCCAATTCATCAGTAAATCAACTCTACTCACAAACATGTTGGAAAGGGGTCACCGCTCCCACCTCCTGAAGGACCACAATGAAGGTCCACAGTCTGGGGATCTTCCTTCTCCTGGACATGCCCTGCCCCCACCCCATTGCTCATTTTGATTCTCCCTCAAGAAAACCACTGTGACCTTGCTTACAACTTTTTGTTTGTTTGTTTGTTTTTGGCATCACTGCCCTCTGGTGGGAGTAGGAATCCCAGCCTTGTTCCTGGAGAGCTGCTGCTGGATTTGAACCGCCAAGACAGTGGGCCACAGACCCGCACTCAACCACTACGCCACCGGGGCTCAGCTGCTTAAAACTTTTTAATAATTGCCCACAGCACCAAGAATAATATAGAAAAGTCTGTACCTTCCCTGCAAGGTGAGGTTCACCTTACTCTTCCCAAGCTCCAGATCTCCATGCCACTTATTATTATTTGACAGTTTTACTGATATCCAATTCATGTACCAAACAATTCAATAGTTTAAGCATATTAAAGAGTTGTGCAATCATGCCTGCGGTCAGTTGTAAATAATTTTCTTAATTTTTGTGTCTATTATTATTAGCTCCCCATTTTGTCCCAATCTCACCTGTCAAATATCCAAGGAGCTAGTTACTGTCTCTATAAATGTATCTATTCAGGAGTTCGTATTTAAAAAAAACAAAACCCAAACAACATAATAAAACACGGGAAAACCTCAATCCAAAAGAAAACAGAAGATAATGAAGAGTAGAAATCTGAAAACCCAGGACAGGATGTTGAATTTCAACCCAACTGCACCTGCAGTATCCACTCTGATGCATCAGATGCTTTACTTTCGTCACGCTAACGCACAAGACTGTCCGTGTCAGTGGTCTGAGGGAGTCCACGTGGGGAATCCACGTGGGCGCTCTGCAAATGGATTTTGGGCTATCACTACCATCTAAAACCATCCGCAAACTGGATGCTCAAAACTTAAGATGTAATTCCCTTCTCTGGTTTTGGGCTGGCGTGTTTGTTCCACGGGAACTTAGCTGACATCTGTGGCCTCTTTCTCATACTTAAATGCCCAAGGAAACAAGGCTGCCTGTGGTTTTGTTTTGTATTGGCTCATGCTTTTTTTTTTTAAGCTGTTGCTTTTATCTTGGATAATCCAACATCTTTGCATTACTAATCCCTTATTGTCAAGCAAATTTCAAGTTCCACCTTCGCTCTTCAGAAAGGTTTTCTTTATCTAGTCAATAGAAGGCAGCTACTTATTCTCTCTCTCAACCATATTGCTGTGTGATTTTTAACCTAATACTTATTTGAGACTTGCTTATTGATCTGCTTATTGTCAATGTTTCTTCTAAGATGTAAGCTTCATTGAGAAAACAAGCCTTGACCACCATGGTCACTAAACCCTCAGAATCTAACGCTCAAGAAAAGGTTTTTAATTAGTACTTTTTGAATGCTCCCAAAAAAGCAAACTAAAGATTGAAAAATATTGTTAATTATAGTAGATAGAGTGAAATTCATTACTGACTCTATCAAGGTTGAAGAGTTAGCAGAATATAAAATAGCTGCTTAGATAATGCTTTCAAGAAATCTGATTGTGAGTAAGAGGAGTAAGATAGGGCTATAATCTAGGGGGAGGAAAGGGGGAGTAGGCTTGACATGGACAGACTGGGAATTAAGGGACATCTGTCTTAACTGTAACATTAAAACAACAATAACTAAAAAGTTGCACATTTACTTTGTGCATGTTTACATGGAAAAAAGTGAGAAGTCTCTTCCAGACATGTACTAGGTAAATGACATTGGACTGAGAACATGTTCTTATTGTAGAACTTGTAAGTCTTTCACTTCTGTCTGTTTTTCGTTTTGTTTTTTTTTTGTTTTTGTGGGCCTCACTGCCCCTCTGGTGGTTGTGGGAGCCACCCAGTGCTGCTCCTGAGAGCCACCACTGGATTTGAACCGCCAAGCCCACAGGCCACAGTCCCACACTCAACCACTTATGCCACCAGGGCTCAGCCTTTTTTTTTTTTTTTTTATTAGGCATCACTGCCCTCAGGTGGTGGGAGTAGGAGGCCCAGCCTTTGCTCCTGGGAGCCGGAATTGAACCTCCATCCCAGTGGGCCGCAGTCCCGCGCACAACCACTACGCCACCAGGGCTCAGAAGTCTTTCACTTCTAAGGGATTTGGCACTTCTTTTTGTTTGTTTAGTTTTCAGTCTTTCTATGATCTGAATCTCTTGTATTTAAATTCACTGCAGCTTGGCCCTTTGGGAGGGGTGGCATGCTCAATGCTGTGACTAATGTGGGATTGAAGAACTAAATTGTGAACTATCTTAGGCCTCAGGAATAGAGAACTTATTATGGGAATCTAAGATATATAGGAAGCCCATTATCAAACATAGCTGACTGATCATGTTAAGAAATCCTGTAATTTGCCGCTTATATCATAATCTGCATATTCAAAGCTCAACATATCAACTCTCAGGTTGTTAACTCTGACTGTATACACTACCTCCACAGTGTGTGTGTGGGGAGGAGTGGGGCCTGGGGGAACTCAGCGGTTATACTCTTACAGGTAAAAATATTTATTATTCATGTGAAAGAATCTATAGTTGAAATGCCAATGCAGGAGGAAAGATGTCATTATGAAGAAGGATTAGCTACCAAGTATTGAACTTTTAGAGCGAACTCGCTAAAGTGAACCCTACGCTAAGCTTGGGCAGGTATCAAAGACAGACATATGCTCTCCACTGCAGGAGTCTTAAATCTGCTTCCATTTACAAATAGTCCTCACAAATATATCAACAGATACAAGTTTACAGGACATCTGGCCAAAGGTGCTCAATTAAAATGGGGGATGGAATCGGGGGGGGGGGAGGGGGG